>VZSR01002145.1:1668576-1730841 GCA_013398615.1 Brachypodius melanocephalos | reverse complement strand
TGGATGGAGGGATGGATGGATGGATGGAGGGATGGATGGATCATGGATGGATGGATGGAGGGATGGAGGATGGATGGATGGACAAAGGGATGGATGGAGGGATGGATATCTCTGCTCTCTGACTGGCACAGTAATAAATCCTCACCCTCACAAGGTTTGGAATATTCCCGTTAGAACTTGCAGACACTTTATTTCTCTTTTCCCCCAAACCAGTCCCAGAGGATCCCTGGGCTCTCAGAGGAGGCCTGAGGTGGATCAGTGCAGCTGTAAATGGAATATTCTGAGATCTGGGTGAGGGGCTGCATGGTTTGATCCCTGGGCAGGTGCCTCAGTTTCCCTCTCCTCCACCAGGGATAATGACCCTTCCTTCCTTAGAAATCCCTCTGACACTGCTAACATCCATTTTCAAGCACAGGCGCTCTGCCATCCAGAGCGGGCTGGCAGCAATTCCAAAGATTAGCAATCACTTGGCTGTTTCAGGGGGGTGAGTTCTGGAGTGCCCAGGTGGAGGTGGGGGCAGTGAGCTGATCAGGGCACACCACCCAGGCCGTGCTGAGAAGTGGCAAGACTGGAAGGAAAGGTTTATTCTTAAATTTAAAAAAAAAAAAAAGATGACAAGAAGGAATACAAGGAGGAGGAATTTCTCGCAGTGCGTAGCCTTTAACTTAATAAAATGCATCCTGTGGAGCTCCTGCCTGAGAAAGGTTTGGAGAGGAAAGTGTAGAGAGCAAGTTTCTCGTGGATTAATGGCTGTGCAATTTGGTCCACACTCAAGGAAAAATGTGGGGGGAGCAAAAAATGCCTACAAACTATCACACCTGCATTCCCCCGCGTTACTTCCTTCTGTTGAAGAGGCAAACCCTAATTACTGACCCCGATCTAATCAAGGCACAAAGGTTTTCTAGATAGCCTTTCGGGTTTCCTTAATAAACCCCCTGATGGGGCAGCAAAATCAGCGAAGTGTCGAGAGCCAGGAGTCAACAGCAAGCAAAGCCCAGCGGCAGAGGTGGGACAATCAAAAGGGTTTTTGTGTTTCTGTTCTCCTGCCCCACCTGTGGGCAGGAGAGAAAACCCCTGGAGCAGGAGCTGGGGGGAGAGGGAAGGGATGGGAAAAACCTGGAAAAGCCACGCTGCTGAGGGGTGGAGAATGAATTAATTAATGAAGAGCAGGGGAAATGAAGGCAGGGAAAGCCTTGAGGGCTCTGTGAGCACCTGTGAACCTTGATCTGCTTCAGCACCATCTTCCCCTGAGCAGATCCAGGGCAGCACTTCCCCCCCGACAATGCTGGATCCCTTTTCCCCTCACTGCACTCTGCTCTATTTTAGTGCAAACAATGCACCCCTGGTCACTTCGAAGAGCTGCAGGCTTTCATTTCGAGCCTCTGTGCTGGTATTTGCATGAGGAAAAAAAAAATTTAAAAAAAAAAAAAGTGAATTTATTCGGCGTTGCTGATTGAGTAGAAGCAGGGGAAAAAAAATACCTTCTGCATTTTTCAATCCTAATTATAGATCGTTATTTAATTGAGCCATCCTAAGTGCACAGTGTACTTATAGTGCCCAGGGAGCAAAAAATAGATGGGGCTGCTGGGCTGATGCAGCAGAGACACATTGTTCTTTCTTCCCTCAGCAGAATTTCATCTCGGATCACGCACAGCAAAGCCAAGGGAGCAGAAATTTCAAACAAGCGATTTCTTTCCCAGTTTAAAGGAGTTTTAAAGATAAAGAAATGGAGTTTCGGCGCTTTAAATGCACGTGCATAACAAAATACAGGGATCAAGGCAAAGCTCATTGATTTTCCTTGGAGGAGGAAGGCAGATAGAATCTCTAAAGGCGAAAAGAAAAACCCCCAAAGCACTCACTCATTCATGAGAAAACCCTGTCCTGGCTATTTCGACACGAATAATAAAAGGCAGAGAAATAAATAAATCACCCTTCATTTGCCACGGAGAAGAATCAGAGAGGCTGCACTGCATGTCCTGCTGGTCAGAAACAAATCAGAAATAAGAGGAACCTTAAGTGGGGTTAGAAAGAGCAGGGAAGGACTTACCCACTGCCTCTGTCTTGAGAATGTGCAGGCAGAGCAGAGCAAGGAGCAGCAATTCCATTCTCTACTTTAAAGAGGCTCGGTGCTGACACCAGAATTGATTAGGCTCCTCAGGATGTGCTCATATTTCTGCTCTCGGTTTTATACTGGAGTAAGAAGTCCAGGACAGACCTGAAAGCCATAGCAGGAAGGTGAACTCCTCCCCTTTGTAATTTCTCCAGATTTGCCCCAGCTCCTGATTTGCCTAAATTTATTCATTCTCCGAAGTGAATGGCAAGAGTGAGGATTTCTGGCACTGGGCAAGGAGCCTTTAGTGAATAAACTCAGCCTTTGCAACCTGCCCAGGTTTAGCAGCCCAGGAGTAAAATGCTGCATTTTTATTTACTGGGAGTTTTTGTCCTGGCAGCCTCCTGACAGTCAGTTCATGCCTGTGTCAAAGTTAATGTTTCCTTTAGAAAAAAAAAGCCCAGGGAGACAAATAAAACCCCAACTCCCCCTCACTTCTACCCCCAGAGCTCTCCAAACAGGATTGGAGTTGATTTGTGGGGCTGGAAAATGGGAATTCCATGTGCAGCAACAGGAAATGTTAATTAGGTGACATACAACACCTTACGTACGTAATTAAGCAAGGATACTTTTTTTTTTTTTTTAATAATCCTTTTTTCTCAGCTTTCTGCTTCTGGAATATGATATAGATACAGATTTTTGGGTTTGGTCTCCTTTGCTTTGCTATGTAAATTTTTACATTTTATTATTGGAATTAAACACAATTCAGGCTTTACATTGAACAAAGAAAAGCGACAGAGCTTTATTACAGCCACAACATCGTCTTTGGGATTTTTGGGGGTGGGTTTTGATCCAGCTGAGGAAAACAAATGAGGAAAACTTCTCCCCCAAATGCCCGTGGGGGTTCAACCCCAGAGCTGGGCAGGATGGACAGAGGGAAGGGATTTTATGGGATTTTATGGGATTTTATTCCAGCTCAGCTGAGCATGCAGAGTCATCCGGGAGAGGCTGAATTCAATAAAAAAAAAAGGAGCCAAGAAATCTCTCCTTGCCCTGCTGAGACAGACCCAGAGCAGCTCCTTTATTCATAAAAAAAAAGAAATATAAATAACATCCCCCACAATAAGGATCTGCCGGGGAGGGTTTTTTCCACCCCGCACCGGCTCTGATTCGCCTCGCACATGGTGATGAGGTAAATAATTCCTGCAGCGGGGAGAACAATGAGGGAATTGCTGGAATTTTGTCCCTGGCGAGGTCTCCCGGGGCCAGGTGAATGCTGAGCACGCAGAGCAGCGGGGCGGTGCCGGCTGCGGCTCCAAGGGCATCCAAGAGACGATTCCCTCCTTCCCTGGGATGCTCCTGCTCCCTTTCCTTCAACTCCTCTGCTCAGGGCTGGAAAGCTGAGGCTGAGAAATTTTGGTCTTGAAAATCAGGATATTTTATTTTATATTTTATTTATTATTATTATTATTTAATTTAATTTAATTTAATTTAATTATTTTATTTCGTTCCGTTTTATTTTATTTCGTTCCGTTCTATTTTATTTTAATTTGTTTAGCTTCTTTTTTTTTTTTTTTTTTTCTTCCTCTTTCTGTTTCTAAACCTTCCAGCCTGTCATTATCAAAGTGGCAATAAGCTGCACTGCAATCACGTTAATTAAGCCTTTATCTGAGCTCGGAAGTGAAGGCACACTCAGGCAAAGCCATTCCTTTTCCTTCTAAAGCCTGTCACCTAAATAAACAGGGCTGGCATGATTTAATCTCCTTATTTTTCTGGGTTTTTTTTCCCTAAGGAATCTGCCCTGACAGGTGCTTGGATCAGCTCATGGTTGCACTTCAGGAGAAGTGAAAAAACTTGGTTTAAAACCAAAACCGCCCTGAGATTCAAGGATGCCACCAAGAACTGGGGAATATTTGAATAAAAAACTTTTGGGCGCTGAACCTGAGGAGGTGAGAGGATCTCGGGCAGAGGAGATGACTCAAAGCCAGGCAGATCTCTGAATTCCAGGCTGGTTTTTCCTGGCAGCTGCAGGGCAGGGAAGGACAAATCCAGTAAAAGCTGCAATTATTTTGTGGCCTTGAGAGCAGCAAGGGCTGAGAGGGTGAGACTGGCCTGAGTCAGAGATGGGCTGGGATTGCTGCTGCCCTGGGACAGGGAAGCACTTCCAAGGGATTTAAACCAGATGGATTTCAGGATTGGGGAGTGGGGGATTGGGAATCCCACCCTGCAGAGTCAGGAAACACAGAGTGCTCCTCACTCAGCTGCGTGCTGTCGTTTTATTCCTTGGAGTTCCCACAGCACCGAGCAGGAGATCTGGAATTTCAGAGCTCTTGGTGGAGCAGGAACATTTAAAGCTTCACCTCCCATGTGCAAAGGTGGGCTCTGGTTGTCCCTGGGGAATGCTGTCCCAGCAGAGGGTCATGAACACCTGGGAGCTGGGATCAGACCTGTTCTGCCTTCCTCACACCCAGTAAATCGTATTTTGCCTTCCTCACACCCAGCTCATCAGTGCAGAGGCTTCGATTGCCACACACCTGGATTCCAGCTGTTTGTCCCCCTTCACTCAGCACAGCTGCTCCAAGGGGATCACTCCAAAACCTGGGAGGCAAAAAAATTCCCCCAAGAGAGAGGCTGGAGAGGGGAGGAGCAGAGCTCTGTGTTTTCCAAACAGCTCCGAAAAAAATCTTGGAAGGAGATCACACACCCCATTTGTGCCTTCCTCTCCAGAAAGGAAGGCTTTAATCTGCATAAATTGAAACATAAATTGGATAAATGGGCTTTTTATTTGTATCCCTCCCTTTCCTGGCTGTTTCTTCCTCGCAGGTCTCATGGTGTCTGCGGAGAGGCTGGGCAGAGGGACACCCTGATGGTCACGGCAGTGAAATTTGGATTCAGGGAATGCTTCTGCTCAGCTGCTCACCTTGACTGACATTTTTTTTGGCCCAGGTGTGGTGACAGTGCAGAGCTGAGTGCAGGGACAAGGGGGACAAAGCAGAACCATCCCAATTTCCCAAGGTTCGGTGTCAGGAACTGAGATTGTGACAGAGCAGTGAAACCCCTCATCCTTTTTGGCTTTTCCTCTTTCCACAAGTGACACCAACCCCCCCCGTGGCTGGTGCTCCATCTCCTCTCCTCCCTGTGCCGTGGGATTCCCATCTCCATCATAAGGATGCAGTTTTTCTCAGGGATTTCGGGAACAGTTCCAGTTTCCCAGTGAGCTGGCAGCACAGAGGTTGCTGTGCCTCACCCCAAGGTGAGGGTGGGAGCTGTCCAAGGGTTGCTGGGCAGGGCTGGGGCTCAGCTCCTGGGTGAATTTCCTGTTTTGGGATCGATTTTGGTGTGTCCCAGCCTTGTGGGTCTCACTGGAGGCTGGGAGCTGCAGCTGGGGGCAATTCTGAGTCTGTAAACTCAGCTGGGTGCACTTGGATTTTCCATCAGGAAAAATCCACCCTGAGGCCTCTGGTGCTCCTTTCTCAGCCTCTTCAGCGTGCTCAGGGGTTATTGTCCTCCCCACAGGCACAATCAGCAGATAATTCCACAAAACGAGGCCATTCCTTACGCACACATCAACACGAATTGGGCGTGCAGGTAAAGAAACGGGAATACGATCACAGAGCTAAAACAAGAACAATCAAAGAACTAAAAATAAATAATAATAATAATAAAAAGTTGCAGAAGGTGAAATCTCAGTAAATATAAATCAAAGGCTGCCCCAGAGCAAGGCACAGTCAGTGTTTGAGGTGTCAGCCTGAGATCCTGGAGATTAGATTGTGTTCCCTGGAATCCTGTGTCACCTTAAACAAACAATGGGATTGTTCTTGCCCCATTTATAGGAGGCAGATAACGATTTCCTCACCAGTCTACAGTGAGGTAAGGGCAGGGAATGCTGCACAGTTCCTGGAATATGGGAGCAGGAAAATGCCCTCGAATTGAGGCTGTTCCACGAAGAGGTTGGGCTTCAAATTGAAAATATGTTTTCATCTGGTTTTGAGAGCTTCAACTGCATCACAAAGGGTTGGGAGATATAAATTTGTGTGGTTTTGTTTTATTAAAACCCACTAAAAAAGCAGCTTCCACACTACTGTCTGCCTTAATCCAGACACACGATGGTAATTTGTATGCAATTCCATTAGGGAAATCAGATTACAAATCTTTCGTGGAGAGCTATTTATACCACTTGATATTACTTTAATTACATTCTGATCTCACATCGTTTAGCGTTTTGTGCTCCAGCACCGAACTTTCAGATTAGAGCGACCTCAAGCAGCATTTTGAGGAATATCAGAGCCCTGCGGAGCCCAAATTCACAGAGAAGTTATTTTTAGCCACCAGGGTGGTTTTGCTTTGTGGGTTTTCTGTTCACCACCAGTGCCCTGAGCCCACCTAACCCTGCTGCCTCTTCTGCTGGCAGTGAAAGGATTTGCTGGGCTGGCACAGAGGGGACAGAAATAGTGGAGCCTTTGTTCAGCAGAGGTGTGGCTGCCAGGGCTGCTCCTCCTGGGGTTATAAAAGGGTTTTTTATCTGGGACACTGGGACAGGGATATTTTATAGGGTGTTAATACACCCCATCATTGATCGACTGATCAATTCTCAGCCCTGATTTCTGTGTGATCGTTCCCATCTGACATACTGACTGCTCGCTTGGACTTGTATAAAGTGTAGTAATCATACTTTAAAAAGCGTATTAACTAATTATAAAGTATTCCTAGCACACAAAAATTGTGTGTAATTTCACACCCTTCTACAGAAAAAAAAAAAAAGCCCTAGATTTACACTTTTAAAACTCAAAATTCTAGCCTAAATTTCTTACATTTTAAATTCGGCAGAGCTATCGGAGTTCACAGGTCTCTGGGGCTGGAATTGCTGCTGTGATGATCAGTGCTGAATGGGGGAAGCCCATAAATTCAGCTGAGCTGCTTGGCAAGGCAGAAAAGGTAGAAAACTGTGACCGGGGAAGGTGAACCCTTTGCCAAGGCAACAATAAACTGTGAATTGAATCACAGCAAATAACCTGGCTTCACCTGGATGATTGCCCTGCTCACCTGGACTGTTCAGCTATTTAAAACCTCCCTCTGTATCCTGTATTTTATTCCAGCACTGCCCTCTGCTGAGAGCATGGAATGGGTGTCCCCAGAGCTTTTTTTTTTTTCCCCTGCCAAGCCTCAGGTATTTTCAATCTAAGTTCTCAAAAATCATCTGCATTTAAAAAGATGGAGAAAGAAAAGCTATAGTTGGTGTTGATACCGGTTTATTAATGAACAAGCCACATGAAATAAACACAAAATATCCTGTAGCAAAGGCGTGGGCAGTGATGTTGGTTGGGGTTTGGCTGTGTTATCATGGAAGGATCAAGTGGGAAAAGGGCATTTTCTGGGCATTTTCTGGGCATTTTCTGGGCTGTTGGGGTCCAGGCTGCTGTCACAGCCCTGATGTTTTATTTCAGCTCCCTCAGCCTCACATTCCCCTCTCCAAACCCCCAAAACTCTGCTCTCCCTTTCCTGACTCTCTGATGCTTTATGATCTAATTAATCCACGAGTTAAAGCCGAATTCCTTTCACTCCATTTCAGAAGGGAGACCTTTAAACTGCAGGTGTGAGCACTCATCTCCCCGAGCCCTGGCAGCGTTTTGTTCTTGTCAAAGGTTGCTTCCAGCAGCTCATCCGTGTGGGAAATGTGCTCTGCGGTCTGGGCTGCCCTAGCAACCCCCAGGCGATTGGCACAGCCCCCAGCTGGCAACCCAAATATTTAAAAACACACCTGGTTAAAGTTTAACCCCCCGCCACGGCGATGATGTGGCAGCGGGTTCTGAGCCCGGGGATCGAGGTGGGAGCTCTTGGGGAGCACGGGATGAGCACAGCCAGCCTCTCCCGGGGCTGGAAGGAGGATTTCCCACCATGAATGGATTCCCAAACTGCTCTGCCAACTACACCAAGATCTGGAGCCATTACTTGGTGCTGGCCCTGGGCGTCCCCCAGCTGACCATCAACGTCGCCTCCATCCTCTTCAACTGCGCCGTCATCCTCACCCGCCTGGCCACCGGGGACCTGCACAAGCCCATCTCCATCCTCTTCTGCAACCTGGCCGTCTCTGACCTCTTCACCAGCTTCTCTGGCTTCTGGATCTCCATGCTGTTCATCACCAACCCCGACATCACCATCTTTGGCTCCCGGGACATGCTGGCTCCCTACGCCCTGTACACCACCTCCATCCTGTCCACCATCTACAACCTGGTGAGCATCGGAATCGAGCGCTACCTGGCCGTGGCCAAGAGCATGAGGACGAGGTTCAGGGTGGCCAGGAGCCACTCCATCGGCGTGGTCTTCATCAGCTGGGTCCTGGCTTTCTTCCTGGGCTGCCTGCCACTGCTGGGCTGGAACTGCCTGCAGGCAGAGAGGAGCATCTCGGTGCTCTACAGCCCCTTCTGCGTCAACTACCTCGTCTTCATCACCCTGCCCAACGTGGTGCTGGCCTTCCTCGTGCCCCTCTTCACCTACCTGAGGATCATCATCATCCTGAGGAAGAGGAAGCTGAGGATGCAGGCGTGTGGCCAAGCCACGGGCACCTACAGGTCCGCGGAGACGCAGGTGGCCAGGACCAGCATCTCCATCTGGCTGCTGGCGCTGGTGTCCTACGCGCCCTTCTCCGCCGGCGTCATCTTCGACGCCACCAACCAGCGCTGCCACACCGAGCTGTACCCCGGGGTGTACATCTTCAGGAACTGCACGGCCATGCTGGTCACCATCACCTGCCTGGGCAACCCCCTGCTCTACACGCTGAAGCTCAGGGAGCTGGGCGCCAAGCTGAAATCGCTGCGGTGCCTCTCGGCGCCCCGCGTGCGCGCCTGCGCCATCGACAACGTCTGACTGGGGACCCCCCGGCGGCCCAGCCCGGGACACAAACCCGCGCTGACGGGCTCAGATGGGCTCCAGGGATCCCTGTGCATGCGGCCCTTGAGGATGGGGGTTGGCGGTGGACGTGGTGGGTGGCGGGAGCTGGTGGTCTCAGCGGTCTTCTCCAGCCTGGACAGCGCCATGGGGGTGACAATTCCCATATTGGGGTGCAGAAAGCAGCCCAGGGGTTTGGGATGGAGCCTGCTGGACCCTCCCAGCTGTCCCCATCCCTTGGGAGGCTCTGCCTGGCTGTTCAGTGGGAACAGGGGAGCTGCTCTCCCTGCAGTTAAAAATAACTCCATTAACCATGTTTGCTTTGTGCCTGCTGCCCTCACATCCCTCTGCTGTGGGTTGTGGCTCTGGAGAGGCTGAGACAGCTGGAAAATTCCCAGGAATTCTGGAGAAAAGCAGTGTTTTACTTTCTTGTCGAGTCAGTCAGATCGTGACTTCTGGCTGCTGGGTGAATCTTCATTAACAGCACTCAGCGCTGTTCCCCTGCTGTAATTTTAATTGCTGGACGAGGTGTTTTTGTGAGATATTTTGGCTGCACTTTCGTATTTCTGCTTTTAAGGGCACACTCAAGTCCCTTGCTTGTGAAATTTGTACTGTTCCAGGTGCAAACCTTGGCTGGGCTCCTCAGGATCAGAGCTGCAGGCAGGTTACCTGGACAGCAAGAAATAAAAGTGTCAAGACCAGATGTTTTGTAAAAGAAAAAGCTCTTAACTCTTCCCTCTCAAAAGAAAAAAAAAAAAGAGTTGGCTACTGAATATTTATTTAGTAGATATTATCCTGTCAGATCCCAGTGGAGATGGGTGCTTATTCTTAGTTACATTGGGATATTTCCTAGAAGAATCTCAATGTTTAAACTTCTTTAGAAGCCTGGACTGGGTAGATTTTGTGACATCGGCTCGTGTTTCTGGCTCTGCACTGCTCAGCTGCTCCTCCGTGGTGTTCCATCAACGCACAGCAATAAAATTCCATGAAAATCCACACAGTGATGATGCTCTCAAATTCGTGACACACAATCCCACCCACACCAGCCCTTGGGAGTTTTCAGGGACTTCTTTCCACTTTCTTTGCTTTGTTGTTGTTTCCTCATCTTTATATCCCTCTGTATAAATATATATTTCTCTGTTATATCCACAGATCACATATCCATGTCCACAGATCCATATCTCCATGTTTACACCTATTTATATATTTTATATGCTATATAATAGTATATAGTATCTATATCTATATACTATACTATATACTATATACTATACTATAGTATATAGTACCCATATCTATACTTCTATCCCTATCTCGATATATACATCTCTCTCTCCACTCCCTCCTTCTTTCTCCATGTACAGAGCTATCCCTCTCTATATCTATGTCCACATACCTCTCTACATTTATTTATTTATAGAAATATCCCTAAATAGCTCGATAAAATGCCCCAGGTAGGGCTGCGCTCGGCGGTGGATTAAGCGCGCCTGGCTGGCGGCGCTCGATTAGCAGCCCTGAACGGGAGAGCGGAAGTGGAAGCGGAAGCGGAAGGCGCGGCCATGCGGGCCCCGGGGCCGTGCGCGGAGTGCGGGGAGCGGGGAGCGGCTCGGTACCGCTGTCCGCGCTGCGGCACCGCTTAGTGAGCGAGGGACGGGCAGGGAGGGGCGGGGGGCACGGCCCGGGACCGCTGTCCGCGCTGCGGCACCGCTTAGTGAGCGAGGGAGGGGCGGGGGGCACGGCCCGGGACCGCTGTGCGCGGGGCTGAGGGGAGAAGGGAGGGGGGCGCCGAGGCCGCGCTGCGGGCGGTGCGGGGCCGGCTCCTGTCCGGTCGTGCTCGGTCCCTCTCTCCCGCCGTGCTCGGTCCCTCTCACGCCGCTCTCCCTCCCCGCAGCTGCTCCGTGCCGTGCTGCCGGTCCCACCGCGGTGAGTGCGGGCCCGGGGGCCGGGAGGGTTCGGGGCCGGCCCGGGGTTAACGCGGGTGTGTCCGCAGAGCGCTGCGCGCCCCAGCCCCGGCGGGAACGGGAGCGGGAGCGGGAGGCGGCCGGGCAGAGCTCCCCCCCGGACCCCGCTCACGGCTCCTGGAGTCTGGAGGACATCCTGGGCGAGGAGGACGAGCAGGACCGCGTCCCGCTGCAGAAGCTCAAGCTCCTGGGTAACTCGGGGAATTGGGGCTGGTGGAGCGAGCAGGGATGAGCTCTGCACGGAGCTGCGGCTTATCCCCGGCCGAGGAGCGTTAAAAGCCGGGTTTGTCCCTTTGAAGGTTTGTTCAGGGTAACTCAGGCGCGTCTGTAACTCTGGTTTTTCCCTCCTTGCAGGGGAATCGGAGGAGCTGAGGGATTTGCTGCTGAACCCCCACCTGCGGCAGCTGCTGTTCACCCTGGACCAGGCACGGGACAAAAGCTCCCTGATGAGGAAGCTGATGCAGGAGCCGCTGTTTGTGGAGTTTGCAGATTGCTGCCTGAGCATCGTGGAGCCTCCCGAGAAGGAGAACGTTCTCCCCGAGTGACCTGCTGGGGAATGTGGGGTTTTTTTTCCTTGAGATTTTTATTTTTTGGCGTTTTCCAGCAGCCAGAGCTGCTCCATTGTGTGCCTTGGCCACTCTGCCTGTGGATGTCAGCTCTGATTTCGGTTCAGAGCTGACAGACAGGGGCAGGGTTGTGCTGGGACACATCTTGGGGGTTGAACTCTGGAATTCTGTTGGCACAGAAATGCTGGCAGCCACAGGAAATGTTCCTTCACACAGCAATATATTATTAAATATATTTGGATTTATTTTAACCCATGAGTACTCTGGAATGTTTTTGTTCACTGAAGGCTGTTGGGAAGGGTCAGACACTTTGAGAAGGCATTGAGCTTTTATTTGAAATGACATACACGGAGCAGCTGAACATTTTCAAGATCCATGAGCAGCAGAGGGAGGGTAGAGAGCAGCCCTGGTGAGGCCCTGGGCAGGGTGGTGCTGTCTGGGGAGCTCTGCAGACCCCTGGCAGCTGGGAGAGCTCACAAATTTTGGTCCTGTAGATAAAAGCAAGAGCCCAGCCTTGCTTTTCCCTGAGACGTCTGCCCTCAGTGCTGCAGCTGGCTGCTCCTCACTCCCTTGGGGACACTCTCAGGATGGCTGCACTTCTGAGAATCCAGCAGGAATCAGGAATATTTATTTGCATTATTTGCTCTCTCCTGAGCAGCCTCTGGCCCGTGCAGGCAGTGCCAGCAGCATTCAGTTCAAGTATTCATTGCTTCAAGCACCTGATCTGTTTGAATTGATTTGTTCCCATAGTGTTGATATTTCCTGTAAGGTGTGGGGGAGGAGGAGCTGTCCCCCCACACTCAGAATTTAATTTAATGTGTATTATAATGTACATTACAATGTGTATTATGACCTGTGTTCCATTCCATCTCGCTGGACGGACAAGGCAGCGCTGTGGAAGCTCTGAGGTAGCAGCAGAAGTGGACGTTGAGTGATTTGGAAGCAGCAGCTTGCAGAGAGCCCTCCCTGGAGGCCAAGGCCAGGGGGGCAGAGCTATGTGGGCAGGAGCTCCTCTCTGTCCAGCAGGATCTGGTTCAATCCCGTGATGGAAAACGCCTCCATGTGGGGGCTGACGTTGGCAAAATGCAGAGGGGACCTCCTGCAGTGGAACTTGACAGAGCCCTGCAAGGACAGGAGGGGGAGAGAGTTCAGCCAGCTGTGCAGCTGAATTTGTTATTCACATTTAATTCTTGATTATATGAACCACTGGTGGATGAGGACAAAGGAACTCCTCCTCCAGAGGAAGAGTCCCATCTGTTCCATCCACTACAAATGGATTTAAGAGAAATGGTCACTACAAAAGATGGCAGTGCTGTGAATTGAACTGAAACCAGCTCAGGCTCTGGAGGTTGCAGTGCTCAGCACTGAGCCTGGCACAGTTTGCAGCAGCTGTGGCAGTTCCTGCACACACAGTTTGATGCCAACACGAAGATGTTCCCCCCCAGCCCCGAAGGTGATTTGTAACAGTGCAGATTCTCAGGGGAGCTGCAATGTTATCCCAGCCTGTTCCCAAGCTCCAGGTGCTGCAGACAGGAGGGAGGGGGGTGGGTACCTGTGGGAGGGCTCTGATGGAGGCGATGCCACAGCCCAGGGTCCCCCTGGAGCTCTCCTGCAGTGCCCTGAGGCAGCTGAGCAGCGCCAGCGCCCGCCGGGGCCCCGAGGTGCTGACAGGAGCAGCAGCCAGCACCAGCCCCAGGGGCCAGAACTGCACAACTGCTTCCAGAGGCCACGAGGTGTCCCAAGAACAGGGAGGTTTGGCCAAGGCAGCTCCAGGAGCTGGGAACTCCTGTCCTTCCCCCTCGTCCAGCTCTGCTGCTGCCAGCGCAGCTTTCACCTGCAAAGACACACAACAGCAATGTTCCCAAATGTCCCAGACACAACTTAGGAATGCAAAACTGAGTCTAAAATAGAGGGGATCTGGAAGGACAGCACCCCCCAGTTCCCATGCAGGTAAGGAATGAGTTTATTCTGCAGGATGAACCAGCAGCAGCTGCACAGAGGAGCACAGCCTCATTCCAGTGTCCTATGACTGCTGGATCAGGTTTGGGAAGTGACATGTGCTCTTCAGCTGGAGAGGGGTTTTCTGGAGCACTGGGTTTGTATCTCCCAGAGTCATTCCTCTTTCTC
The DNA here is from genome assembly GCA_013398615.1 of Brachypodius melanocephalos. Lineage (NCBI taxonomy): Eukaryota > Metazoa > Chordata > Aves > Passeriformes > Pycnonotidae > Brachypodius > Brachypodius melanocephalos. The sequence continues at coordinate 1,717,252 of VZSR01002145.1, read as the reverse complement.
AGGGTCCCTTTCAGTGCTGCCCTGTCCCCCACACTCACTTTCCATCTCCTCCAGCCACGCTGGATGACAGCGGCAGCCCTGCGCAGCCTCTGGAAATGATTCTTGGCAAGCCAGGAACGAACAGCTGAGGATTGAACAGACACAAACCAGAGTGCAGAAATCTCAGCAGCTCTTGCATACAGTGTGACAGATGGCACTTAGCCATTTGTGCCACTGTAATCCCCAGTGTGACTGGAAATGTCCCTTGTCCTGTTACTTCAGCCCCACCCTTAGCAACTCACCTGCTTGGATCAGAGTTGCAGAGTGTTTCTCCTTTGCTCTTTTCTTCTCTTTAAATCTTCTCCAACAGCACTGGATGCAAAATGCCTTCTCATTTAACACTTCTGCTCTCCTGGCTTCCAGGAGCTCCAGCTGCAGTGGGGAACAGGAGCCTGGAGTTAGGGGTGGAACTGTGCTCACAACTCTTCCCTCTTTTACAGCCTCTTGGTGTTTGTCAGGGGACCTCAGCCTCATTCCAGTGTCCTGGATTATGTTTGGGAAGTGACAGTACTGCATCAGTGCTTTTTAGGTAACTGGAGTTCATTTCATAGAAATGAAAATGGAAGTTCTTGAGGAGGAAAGCAGGAGGTTCATACCCAGCTCCACTGAAGGGGCTGCATCCTGCAAGCTTGGCCTGTGTCTCCTCCCTCTCTTTCCCAAGGAAGCTGGGTAGCTGTTGGAGCAGCCAAATCTGTCACCTGGAGCTAAGGAAAGCTGTCATTTTTACTGGAACTGACAATTCTAGTGCAGCTCCTTGTCCACTGGCAACTCAGAGGCCATTACACAAAGTGCCTTGCAGAGCTGGATTCTGATGGGTGCTTGATTGAGTTTAATAATTGGATGGAAAATAACCAATTCTGGTCAAACTGGCTTGGCAGGAGTTTTGCCTCCACCATCTGTGGCAGGAGCACTCCAGAGCCACCAGCCAAGGAACAGCACTTACCATGGAATTGGCCAGGAACACTTTGGTTTTGCCACAGTAGACTGAAGGGATTTGTGCTCCATTCCCTGTTTCCTGAGCAGGGGTTTGTCCCCTAACAGCATCCTGAAGGATCTCCAGAACAGCAGCACGTGGAGCTTTGTCATCATCCATCACTGGAGTCTCACCTGGAAATGAAGCATGGAGGAAGAGTCACAAAATTTGGGCATCAGGGCCAGGGAATTGTCTTTGCACTGAGATTTCTTGGCCATTTAGAGGGGAAACACCTGCACAAGAGGGGAGGAGGAGATGGCTGAGAGCACTTGATCTGGCTGTGTTTAAGGCTAAAATGTGACAGCACAGATTCCACCAGGTGCCAGCAGCCAGAAACCCAGTGTGGGGTGTTTTAACTGGGCTGTGGTTGGGTGCTGCCTCCTCATCTGTTATCACCTCTGCTCTCCACAGGTAAAATTGTCATTTGGGGTAGATCTGGACTGACAGGCAGGGCTCAGGTGTTCTCCCATTCCAAGCATCCTACATGGAAGCACGAGAAAGCAGCAGCAGTGCAATTGAGAAGAGACTGAGCAGGTCAGTCCTAAGAAATTCCCATTAAATACTCCAAACTCAAAGCTGTGGGAGCAAAGAACAAAAGGCAGGGAACTGTAGCTTTAATGCACTGAAAAGTGCAGGAAGGGGAAACAAATTCTACACAATTGTGCAGCTGTCACAGGGCATTAGGAGCAGCTCTGGGGTCCTGTACTGAGCAGGAATTTATGGCAGTAATTAAAGGTTATTAAAGCCTTTTCTGGGACACAGGGCACAATTTTCTGCTTTACAAACAGGTCAGCCAGATGAATCTCTTTGGAAATAGAGATAGACTTAATCCAGACCTGGAACAAGAGATTGTTGCAGGAGTTCCTGCATGCACAGGGCTGGATGGGTTTTGCATCATTCCATCCTGGATACTGTTTGCTTTTCTGCTGTAAATATTTCTAAGGAGATGAGAGGATTTTAAAGTCCTGAAAGCAAATAGAAGCAATTCTTGCTCACAGGAAGACATCTGGTGGCTCTGATGGTTGATAAGGGAACCAAAAGCTTATCCCCATGTCTGGGCAATTGTTTTGTTCTGTCTGCAGCTTATTACCCCCTCAAGATAAAAAGGACTAAACACCTATCACAAAGAGGCTTTGCAGTTAATGGGTTTGTAATTGAGGGGGAAAGATCCAGTGTGTAAGTAATTCTCCAGCCTGCACTTCCTTACCTCACCCCATTTCCACAGGGTGAACAGATTTCCACCAATTTTACTCATCGGAGCCAGCTGGTTCTGCTTCCCTCAGCTGCTGCTTGTTGAACAGCCCCACTGGGTGAGAGGGGATTCATTTGGGGGACAGAAAGGGGCTGCAGGAACCTTCAGGGTTAAATGTAACCACCTGGGGAGCTCCTCCTTTCAGGAGTTCAGAGCAAAGGCATTACCTGTTGGCTGGATTGTGTTTGTTAAAGTCGATCCTCACTCTTGCTTAGAAAAAGAGAAGTTTGCAAAAGGTGGAAGAAGCAGCAGAGTCCAGGTAAGCTGGAAGGTCAGTGATTCAGCAAGGAAACAAGAGGAGGGGGGAAAAGAAAGGAAGGAGAAGGAAGATAAGGTAAAAGGTAAGTGGTTTTCAAGTCTGCTAAAGATTCAACTCTAAATCAAATTCTATTGAGTGAGGGGAACTCCCAAACACCACTGTAACTGTGACTGTTCCACCCAGGAGGAACACAGAAAAGCAGCAGTGAGGGGAAAGATTTTAAAAGTTAAGCAAATTAGAAACTCAGGTTGGTGAGAGGTTAAAGAAGTATTTTAAGAATAGTGGTGAATACAGTAATTATCTGATCTGTGTGATGCCAGATGGGTGCAGTGACAATTTCACTTGATGGCAGAGGGATTACCTGAAGAAACACCTTTCTTCTCAGCAGGATGAGAGTTGCTTTTATCCCACACTCTTTTTTTACTGGAGGGTTTTCTCAGCAGCTCGTAGCGCTCAGTGAAACTCTGGAAAGGGATCCTGAGAGACAAATGTGCAGTGAATTCCAGGTATAATCATTCCTGAAATAACTGATCCTTTTCACTGTATGGTGAATTACTGATCCTTTTTGCTGTATGGTAAATAACTCATCTTTTGAAGGGGGAGAATTCCAGAATGGCTTTGTGGATCCAGTGCATGGGATGCAAACAGACTGATGCCTAAATGGTCAAACAGGCCAGAAAGTCCAGAACTTCTGAAGAAATTCGGATTTCCCAGTAACTGTAGCAAAGCCTGGACAGGAATTGTGCTTGGGTATTTGAGTTTCCTGCTTATAAGCTCTTCTGAATAACTAAATGCCACTAATTGCTATAGAAATGGATTGTACTGAGGAAGCTGGACTCACCTGACTGGGAAACCTGCTGCACTGATGCTGATGGCTTCCACTATCCCACAGGCCTGGAGCTGGCTGAGAACCTGAGGCACAAATGGAGATGGTTTATGCAATGCTGACTTTTGTGGGAGCTGCTCCTTGTGTGCCCTGTCCTGGGCATCCCCAGGCAGCAGTGCCCAAAGGCAGCAGGGTGTGAAAAGCCAGGGTTGGTATTTCCATGCTCAGCAGATTCCACGGGTGTTTAAAGCCTGATTGCCCATCAGATGAGGTTCTCTAGTTACAGCTTTAGCATCTGCTGCTCTGCTCCCAAAGCTTCTCAGCTTCCTGGGCTCCAGGAGCCAGCACAGTTTTGGTTTGAAGGTATTTGTGTGCCCAGGGCTGCTCAGATCACCTCCATCTGTTTGAAGGGCTGGGAGGGCAGCACCCCAAATCACCCCAGCACCAAGCAAGGGGCAGCTGGAAGAGCTCAGGAGCTGTTCTGGACAAGCCCCTCAGTGACTCTGAAAGGGTGGTTATCTCAAAGGAGAAAGAGCTTTTCAAGTGACTTAAGATCCTAAGAAACCCAGAGCAAAGCCCTGAGGAAAGGCTTTGCAGAAGTTACCTCTTCTCTTCTGAAAGTCATGGCCTTGCAGTCAGCGTTGGGCTTGATGCAGCGGATGTAATGGGGTGTGGTTCTGCTCAAAATCTCCATCAGATGTTCCAGGGAGCTCTGCAGGAAACAAACACAGGGTTCAGCAGGGATCTGGTCTCCTCCTCAAGGATCTTCCATCCACCCCATGAAGTTGCTCTTGGCTTTAAAGGCTCAGTGTTGGAGCACTTCCACAGGACAGATTGAGCAAAAAATCCATTCTGTGGATGCCTTCATCAAATTGCTGATGGTAAATCCAGAAAGTTTCCAAAATTACAGCAGAGACATGAATAGGATGTACCTTGAACTTGGACACCACTGTAACAACAGCTGCTTTGTTCTGGGGTTTGGTGTTATTTTGGTTGTTTTCTGTCACAGGAAATAATTTTTGAAACAAAGGATCCTTTGAGTTCTGCAGAACGTGGACCAGCTCTGGTGGAACAGCATCCTGCAAACAGACATGACCCATCAGTATCTGGACCTGGCAGGCACCTGCACCTCTGAAAATAACCAAGAATTCCACATACAGAGATAGAACAGCACTTCTGATGGCAGATTTGATGTGAGCACAGCTGCAGTTTCAAATCTGATGACGTGCATTCATTCATAGGCAGATTTAGGAACAGAAAACAATGTTTGGCTGAACATTCAGCAAATCCAGTCAAATGTTCAACTGCTCCCAACACTGTTCTTGTTACACAGCCTGAGTGAGCCCCAGCTCTCAGGGCTGCTTAAATCTCTGAAGGACAGACTGCAGCAGACATTAGAAATATTCCTTTGAATTAAGAGATGGTGTTTTATTGCTAAATAAATAATAGCACTTGTCATAATTGCTGGGGATGTCAGAGCTGAGAAGAGACCCTCCTCTCTGCAGACTATTTCACTTTTCAGTTCTTTCCTGATGGCCAAAATTTGAGTACTTTCAGTAGTTAAGCCCATGCTTTTGTTTCTCCTAAATTTATCTGAAATTTTTTGGGAATTAAGTGCTGTATTTGTAGTTATAAAAATGCCCTGATGCCATTAACAATTCTGCCTCCCTCAGGAATGGAAGAAGCCCTGGCTCAGACAATCACACCAAGAACATCACCCAGTTTTATGTGGCCTGAAGGATTTATCTGCAGCAAGGTATGTCCAGTATCCAGCACTGAATGCATTTCTCAATGCTGCTTTGATTTAAATCACTTTAGGTCTGTAAGATACTTTAAAGATGTTTTAAACAGCTCTTTCTGCAAACACCTACCTTGTTTTTCTCCACCATTGCTGCCAGCTGATAGCAGACTTTGCCAGCATAATGTGAAATGATAAAGTTGGGCTTCTTACTGAACTTATCTCGACTTAGACACTGATTACTGGACAAAGCTTTCTCAATCCTGGTTTGGAACAGGTCAGTGTTGGAGGGTCTGTTCAGACGACACTCCTGCAAAGGACAAACAATTGCAGCATCTCTGATTTGTCCCAAAGAATTGACCCTAAAAGCTACAACATTTAAAATTCAAATAGTAGCCATTTTACCTTCAGAGCTGCTTTGAGTATGCAAGGCCTGAAATATTGGGAAGGAAGAGGGGGAAAGAAGTAATTGAGGCTTCATGTTTGAAACAGAACATTCAGGAATAGAGGGGAAAAGACAACTCAGAACAGGAAGAAGCAGTGGCATGATTTTTCTGAGACTGAAGCCCTGCAGAAATTCTATAGCTGACAGGTTTTCCATTAATTTACTGTTTGTGTTTTCTGTGGTGGTGTGGGACAAAGACAAGAAACTGGGCCTAAGAAATGAAGGGTTTAGGTCACACTTACCTCATTCAGCAGGGAAAAAATGCTGAGAGGATTCCCCTCTATCAGATCAAGGCAGTTCTGGTTATCCTGGTAGTTTATGAATGACCACTGCAGGCCTTCAGCTGCATATTCTTCCTGAAGGGAGAGGGAAGGGGTTATTCTGCAGCAGAGGGCACCAGAGCTCAGGACTCTGTGCCTCGGGCAGCTTGATCCAGGTCCTGTTTGAGGAGTTAATCCCAGCTCAGCTCCAGGTCAACACCAAGCTTGAGAAAAATAAGACCCACATGAGGATATTCTACCCCAGGTAGCTTTTGGGTGTGGATCAGAACCTGCTGGAACGATTTGTCTGAGGATTTGGGAACCCCAGGGATTTATCAGAGTGTGCTGCAAGGCTGCTTTAAGAGCAAACAAAGGCCACAGTCACACAAAGCCTCTCCTGGCTGTGTTGAGATTTCCCCTGAAGGACAAGGAACAAACAGAACTTCTTCCTTGCACTGGGACACAGCCCCAGCCCAGCCTTTGTGTGCCAGCCTTTGCTAACTGGGCTCCATTTAAAGCAAAGCCTGATCTGAAAGGAAGTGCAGAGAGATACTGGTTGGAATAATTGGTACAATATTTATGCTGAATTACAGGACAAACTGTCAGCAGTGTTTAACAAGCACAAGCTCTGGGCAGTTATTTGAAAAGCCTCCTGCCAAAAGCTTGCTCAGCACAGCCACTAATGGCATTTAAGTGGTTTGGGGGACAGCCAGATCCAGAGGTAAGAGGGCAGGCAGTGAGTGGGAGGGGTGCTATAAACAGAGGTCATGGAGCCAGTTCAAGCAAAGCAATTGTGTGCTTGAACTTGCTTTTCATCTTCCCTGACCATTAACCCCTGGCATGCTGACCAGGGCAGGCAGGGAAAGCAGCCTGGCAATAGCAAAAGCACAAATTGCAGTCAAAGAAATACTTATCTCCTGAATAAATTGACAAACCCCTGCCGTGAGGCAGGAGGTGCCAGCACGCTGGTGCCATAAAGAAAACCATTTCCCTGCTTCCAGTTAATGGCAAAGAGCATTTTGGTAATGGATCTGCAGTGGGGAGGGGGAGAGCAGCGGCCCTGGCAGGGACTCTGCACCTTGCAGGGCACTCAGATGAGAGCTGCAATGAGCAGTGAGGGACTGCACGGTGCAAAAACCCTTCTCTGCTGTGAAACAAGCAGAGAAACAATTTGTGCCCCTCCTTACTCAGAAATAAAAGCTGCTGCACGCTGGGGTTTGTTTTAAAGCCTTTAAATTGGGTTCAGGGAGGCCTCCAGGAGGTCCCATGTGCTCAGGTGAAAGGGTTCTGGTGGGCTCTGCCTTCACACCAAGCTCAGCCACTTTTAGGGACTTTATGCTTCATGGCTGTCAGCAGAATCTTCCAAGACAATCTCAATCCAGGCTGCACTTACCCCAAGAATCTAGTCTCAATTGTTCAGCTCTTTGAGGAAAAGCAAACAGTCTGACAGGCAGAGATCCAGTGGAGCTGGGAACAGATCTCCAGTCCCCAAGAGACAAAGCTGTGTCATTCCAACTGCCCCACACTCCCCTCTTTTCCCCACTGTTCCCTCCCACTGCTCTCTGTGGCATTACTGACTGAAGGTTCCATCTGACCATGGGCACAGCAATGTAATTAAAGTGACAAAAAGATGCTGTTTTAAATCAGATATTGAAGATGTGATTCTCAATTTGGAGTGTTACCTGCTGTGCCTTCAGGTAGTGAGCTACGAAGTGCTGCTGCAGTTTCTCGTTGGCATAATTAATACAGAGCTGCTCCAGGTTGTTTTCAGGGAAGGCTTCAAACCCATAAACATCCAACAGACCTGGAAGGAATGTGGGAGGACAGGGAGTTTTAGGTCAGGAGCAGCTTGGAGGGCTGCTGGCCCCTGAGTTAACCCAGGGTGGGATATCCATACCTATGAAGCTGGTCCACACTGAGGGATCTGTGTAGATGTTTTCATTTATGACCAAAACCAGCCACTCAAACAACCTGCAGACAGCAACAATGGGATTAGTTGGAAGCTGCTTGCTTGCAATAATCAGAATTGTTCCTTTTACTGCTGTTTCCATCCGTGTCACTTGGAAGCACAAGGAATTTCTGATGTGCTGCCATGAAACAGCAGCAAGTAAATCCCTCAGCCCTCCCCAAAAATCACCTGGATGAGCACATCCTCACCTGGCATAGATGATTTTGGCCAGGCAGTCCCTCCTGGTCTCACACTCAGCTCTGGAGCATGGCTTCTTGAACACTTGCTGCTGTTTTCCAGCAGTGATTGTTCGAATCCTTAAAGACTGCAGGAGCTCCTCCACGGGAATCTGGAGCAGATCCCCCGTGGTCTTCACAAATTCTTGTTCAGGAGAACAAACAGTGCAAGGTTACCTGCTGTGTTTACACCTCTGAAGGTAGGGGAGGGCTGGAGATTGTATAGAAAAACGCCACTTCCATCAGCTCTCCAACTCAAATGTGGATTTTGGATCTTTCTACCCAAACTTGGGAGCTAATTTTGCAAAACCAGACTCTCAATTTGGATGTAGAGTGCCCCTAGAATCTTGGGTCCTCTCTTAAAATGAAGGAGTAACCAGAAAAAGCTGAAAGTTGTTTTTCTCTCTAGGCGTGTCTTTGTTACTTGTTCACCTCTTTTGAGCAGGGACCTCAAAATCCAGACAGACAAATCAGTCATGACCAGGAAGAAAGCAGAGATTTGGGGATAGAAAGGAAGTGTAGAAGAATGAGTATTTACTGACAAAGCATTTAAGATCTTTCTCAGCTGAGCTGTATTCAAAATTATTTGAATATTAAGTAGTTTGAGTTCAGAGCATGTGAAATTGCAGCAGGAAACTTCACTGTTCAGGGCAGTTTTAGCTCTGAAGGAAATCCAGATCCACAAGCCTCCAAAAGACATGCAGAACAACCTCTATTTATGCTGCAATTCAACAGATTTGTTGTCACTGGCTTTTGGCTTTTATCACAAAAACTTCCAAGCTTTCATGTGAAAAGCCCTGCTTTTTTCAGCCTCTGGGTCAGACTGCTGCCAGCCCTGTGATGGTAGAGCAAGATTACAATCAAGAGCCACAGTTCTGCCAATAATCCTCCTGAAATGTCTGGGTAATGCTGCAGTTGTCCTGACCTGCCAGGGAAGGATATTATCTCTCAGGGCAGGGGAGCATTAGCTTTTTGTTTGTTCACAAAAACACACCTAAATTTTGCTTGTGGCCTTGATCATCCACTATCAGCAGGAGAGTTATTGTTCAAGTTCTTTCCTTTAATAAGGAATTCTTTCTGAATTAAATAAAGAAATTAAATGAATTTAAATTAAATAAATTCGATTTAATAATTTAAAATGCAATCAATTCAATGTAGCTTAAACAATTTTATTAAATTTTAAAATTAAGTTATTAATAAAGTAATTAGACTTCTTAGTAGTTAAAAGGAATTAATAATGAAAAGTAATAACAGTTAAAATTACTCAAGTGAAAATTTGGTCGATTTAATAAATTTTAATAAATTTAATAAGTAAATCCAAATTAACTAACTAAATAAAGGAATGAATTCTCTCCATTCCTTCCTTTGTCTAATCCTTTCCCTTGGGCATCTGCTCTGAACTAACAAGGCTCTGGAGCATGGCATGGTTGTTGCCTCACCTTTGGTTTTGTCTTCCAGTTCACAAGGCTGAGATTCATCCACTGGATTGGAGAATTGAACATTCCCAAGGTGCAGAAGGCCTGACAACACCTGGAATACAATCAGGGACATTTCAGGACAGCTGCCCCCAAGGCAGTGTCCCCTGAGCCTTCCTTTAGCCCCAGGAGCAGGCAGCTCAACATTCCTGCACTAAAGGCATTAAACAGATCCCAAACTTCTGTGTGGGCCCCTAATGCTGCAAGGGAAACTGAAATTCAGAGCTGCAGACTTTTAGTTCAGATCACATCTTTGGCTGCTGTGGAGCTGAGGGCCCTGCAGTGAGGAGCAGCAGTGACAGGGATTTATTCCAGCAGCAATCCCACCCTGGGAACACAATTCCCACACCCTGAGCAGCCTCGTGCTCTGGGGCTGACCTTGAAGATGTTGCTCTGTGTGGCACGGCTGATGCCCAGGTGGAACATTGCTCCTCTGGTCACCTCGAAGCAGTCCTCTGAAAAGCCAAAGAGTGCTCTTGAAACAGCCAAGCACACAAACAGGAGCAAGCAGAGCATCTCAGCACATCCAATCCAGCTGGAATGGTCAGTGGAGGGCAGGGAAGCTGGATGCTGCTTGGCTAAATCCCACACACAAGCTGGAGAAACAACCCACTGGTTTTTTCTGCCTCTGTCAGGTGAAGCACATGCAAAGACAACACAGTTTCTAAACAAAGCCACAGAGATGCAAATCTGCCATGCCAAAACCAGCTGTTTTAAGCCAGGTGATTGGTTTTGAGCTTTAAGACTTAATAGTGCCAAGTGAAACTTAAAAGGAATCCCATTAATGCAGGCAGCTTTGCAAAACATCTGCTGTTGCTGACCAGGGGATTGAGCAGGATGCATTTCTGCCTGCCTCCCTTGAAAGTTCCAGCCATTATTAATGGGTTGATTAATTAGTTAGTAGAACCAATCTTTACCATCCAAGTTCCTTTCAGAATTTGGCAGCCAGCGGTATTCAGCCCCTTCTGGAAGGTTCCACTCCAGCCTCTCTTCTGCAGTGGCACCTTTTGTGATCTGGAGACAGAAAACAAGGTAAAAATTGAATTCTGCCTTTGGTGTTTACAGCTCCCAGACAGTGAAGAATAACATACTGGGAGGATGATTTAATTTGGAGGCCTGGGAGACAGGGAAACTGGTAATTATTAAAAGTTGCAACTGTGCTAAATCTGGTGATTGCATCCCTGCTGTGTGTCAGAAATACCCAGCAAAATTAACTGAAGGCAAACCTGATAAAAAATATGGAAGTTTCTTTCACTGGGGGCCTGATAGGCAACTCTTGTTTTCTCCAGAAGGAAAGTCTGGATGGAAGCACCAGTCAGATGATGGAATCTAGAGAGGGAGAAAGAGCCAAGATTTCAACAAAACCTCTTCATGGAATCCAAGAGGGGCTGTGCTGTTCTGAGACCAACTGACTGTGAATGCTTTGCAGTTCACCTTCAGTTTCGTTCATATTTTATTCAGAGTTAACTACACCTCTATTTTTCCACTGCTCTTTTTAGAGATCCGGGTGAGAGCTTGCAGAAAAATAGAAAGAAAGGATAATAATAACAGTTTAAGCTGCCAGCAAACCAAAATACACTTGAAAGACATAAAATATTCAATGGCAGATTTCAGAAATAAGCTTTAAAGGAACAAGATAGTAAAGATTTAAAGGACCAAGACAACAGGTAAGGTTTTCCACAGTAGTTCTTACCTGTCTAACTGGAGCTGGATGTATTTTCCAAACCTGCTGCTGTTGTTATTCCTCAGGGTGCAGGCATTCCCTGTGAAATTGCCAGTGGCAGACACAGAACAATCAGAGTGGTCCCACTCTGGTACACATACAGGTATTCAGGGTGATCTGTAAATAGCTCCAGGATTTGAGGAGTTTGTTTTTAAGGAGAGGACCAAGAGATAGCTTAGACTCGTGTGGGAACAAAGGAAATTGCCACAGTGGCCATAACTTTAGTTTGTTGTTAAAAAAGCCACATTTACCAAATGCTTCCATGACAGGGTTGGAATCCAGCACTCTCTTCTCTATCCTTTCCACAGTTTCATTGCCTTTTGGGGAGAGAACTGAGGCAGCAACAGAGGCATAGAACTTCATAAGGCAGCGAGAGGTCCAGGTCTGCAAGAGAGAGATGTGACAGCAGCTCTTTGTGTTTAACACGTTATCAGTTATGTCAGTGCAGCAGTGCTGCCTTCTGGAAACAGTGTGCAGGTGGAGGGGAGGCTAAAGACAGGAACTGTGTCAGGTTTAGAGCTCTGGTTGAGTGGAAACTGTGCCCCAGACACACATTTCAGTGCTGCTGCAAGTGGGAGTGCTCTGCTGAACGGCACTTCCATCGAGGTGTCACCGTCTGGAAGCTCAGCCAGAATTAACAGCTACTGCCTTTGGATGGGATGGATGGGAATGGATTGTGAGTCATTAACATTCAGCAAAGCATCTTGATCTTGGGCTTAAAAATACCCTCAGCATTGTCCTGAGCAGGGCTGGGCCAGGGCAGGAGCTGAATCCACTGCTCTCTTTCCAGAGGCTTTGCTGAGACTCAAACGAGCTCCCTGACAGACCAGGCTGAGGCATCACCTCAGGTGCAATTCCTGCTGAATGATTCAAACCCAGCCCTCCAGAAATGACAGATGTCACCTGAAGAGCTGCTATATTAAGCAGAGTGTGTTTAACTGCAGCAATCACTTAATGCTTCACACACATTTCAAGAGTCGTGCTGGGCAGATTGGCTACGTGCTATGTCAGAGGGGTTTTTAATTCAGTTTTGCTCATTCACTGCACTATTCTGCACTACAAATCACTGGCAGAGCTCAAAACTTGAGAGCAATGTCATAGAAAAACATTTCCTTACCTTCCCAGCACCACTTTCTCCACTCACAATGATGGATTGGTTCACAGGGTCCATCTGCTTTTGGACATTCCTGTAGGTTTGCTCAGCCACTGCAAAGATGTGAGGTTTTAAATCCTGGCAGTGAAAGAGAATAGTCACATTTAAGAGTACAGTAACCACACAGTTCAGCAGCAATGGATAGCAAGGGTCATCTCACATTTACCTGAAAACAGCACTGCTCTTTTAACAGAACTAATATTTCACTAGAAACGGGGTTTAGCCTGTGGGTGTGTTTTGCTCAGATAAATTTGGAGCAGTTTGACAGCTGGGCTCTGCAGAAGGGCAGTGATCTCAAACACAAGGGTTACCTGAGGACTATGTGCAACGTGGTACTCCCTCATGAGCTCAGGTGAGTAGAGGCAGGAGAAAGGCTGGAAAGGATTTAAAGCCACCAGGCTGCAGCCAGCATTTGTATAGAACAGGTTGGCTCTGTATCTTGCTTGAAGACACTTCAGAACTGAAAAGCAACACCTTCTGTCAGCATCTTTTGCAAAGTGTGTTTGGCTCTTGCTGTAACAAAGGTCTCAGGTGTGTTACCTATCAGATTTCATAGAGAATGAGGTGATCAAGAGATTGATGTAGGTGTAACACACATAACTCCTGTGTTCATGGTGTTAATGCAGTGTGAGCAGGAGCTGCCATGTGTCACTGGCCAGCAGGGAAAGGCATCCCTCAGCAGACTCTCCCTGGCTGCTCACCTGTCCTGGTTGTCACTGGATTCACTTTTGTGAGGTCGTCAAAGAGATGCAGTTTCTCTTCCTCACCGAGGAAGGCTCCAACTTCTTCTTCAAATGATTCACTGAGGTCATTCTGGATGGGAGACTCTTCCCTTTGGCCATTTTCCTGGAGGGGATGTCAGATCAGCACCAGTGAGAGGTGACAAGCTGGACTTTCACCTCATCCCCTGTTCTAGCTCTTCTGCTGCTTCCATGTCACCAAAGGTCAGGCTCAGCAGGAGCCAGAGCTCAGCATGTGTGAGCTACTCCTCCTCCTGCTCTGACCTTAGAAAAGTGTCCTGGCTGTGAGCAAAGGCACTCAGAGAGCGTGGCCTTGGGCTCACACTGCACTTCTACACAACATGCTCTTGCAGCTGGCTCATTTCTAAGCCTCTGCACGTCATGCATTCAACCCAAGCAGTGCCCTGGGCTCAGGGAGGCAGGAAGGGCTGGCTGCAGGTACAGCTGGAAGCCCCTGCAGGCCAAAACAAACGCAGCTTTCCTAGCAGAGACTCTCATTTTCAGGGTGAAAGCTGCAGAGTGCACACAGCACAGCCAGGGCAGAGGAATGGTGCTGGGGGAAGAGCTGCCCTGCCTTAGCTCAAGTTTTGTCCCCTTTGAATCACTTAAAATTCTCAAATCTCAGCCTCTGGGCTCCCGTGTCCTTGACAACATTATTTGGAAGGACATGCTTGTATGTAATGGAAAACCAGCCAGAAGAGAGATTCCAGGACCTGTTTGCCATTTCTGGGGAAGGGAGAGGCTAGAAGAGAAAATGAAGAATGGAAAAGAAGCCAGTCCTGATTTCTGCATTCTATACGCTCCTCCTCTGATCTCTTTCTCTTTGACAGAAAGCTCTCCAAACTACCCCTACTCAGCTGTACCACAAGCTAACCAATGGACAGCATCACCTTGTTTATACAGAAAATGTTAAATTTAGTTAGCAGCATTCCCATTCTGTGAGCTGAACTCATTAATATAGGGGAAATGCACTGCAAATCCCACTTATCACATTCCTTAAAAAAAAAAAAAAGTTACAATAGTGTACTCATTTAGGAGCATTTTCATCTTTTGCAGACAGCACAAGTAGTTCATTTCCAGTAATACAGAATTTTACACAGTAAGGGGAAAAAAAACCAGCTTAGCAATGCAGTAAAGCACTGCCATCCAAGTGATTTCTGTTCTCCTCTGAATGAGCACTAAGCAGCTTGCTGCTGTCAGAGAACACACACCACAATTAGGAAACACCCCATGGACCTGAGGAGCTCCTGCATTCCTGTATTCCTCCAGGCAAGTTAAATCCACTGTGAGACTGCCAGGCCTGAGGAAGGGTTTGGTTCTGCTGCCCTGCTCAGCATCACTGCAGTGGGGATGATGATTGCTCAGCCAAAAGTAAAAGAATATTTGAAAATAAATCCCAACTCTCGTGTCCATTCATTTTTCTGAACAAACAGCCTCAGGATGTGCTTGCTGCCTGCATTAACACCTGCCCCATTAGAGCCCAGGGCACAACAAAAATCACTCCTGGTGTCTCTAACACAGCCCAAACCCACAGTAAATAGGTCCAGTCAATTCATGAAGCAGGGGTGAATATTCATTAGTAGTTACCTAATCTTGACTGCATGGAAATAAGCCAAGAATTCTCTCCTGGCAGTAAAATTTAATTAGCACACACAGTTCCTGCTTTTCTTTTTACCTGCTTTGGCATCTTGTCCAGGCCTGTGGATGGGAACACTGGAGAGTGCTTTCACTTTAGGGTACTTCATTCAAATCAAACTTAAATAAAGAAAATAAAAAGGCATTTAGATTAAAAAATAACTCTGGGCATGTCATTCTCCAGAGGATTCATTCCACAAGCAAATTCCAAAGCATTCAGACAGAATTACTGATTCCAGTGTGGCCCAAGTAACTCTGGAGCTGGAAATCCTGCCCAGAGTGATGGTTATGTTCTGCTGTCCCTGCAAACAAAGCTTTTTTCGAGGGAATCATGTATCTTCCCTTCCATCAGGAATAAAATGCTTTGCTTCTCTTTAATAAAGCAAGTTTTCTTGGCGACAAACTGCAACTACTTGTTACATTCCTCCTGTTTGAGGAAACAGGGCAGACCCGAGGGTCTGCCGATGCCAGGGAAGCCAGAGCTTTGGGAAGGGGAGGGACTCAGAGAAGTTTGTGCTGTCCCCTTCCTGTTTCCTCTGAAAATCTCTGGGAGCCAACCCAAGGTGAGTCAGGCCCTTTGAATTTCTGTGATAAACGCTGAGCTTCCAGTCACACAGCCAGGAAGAATTCCATCCTCCCTGCAGCTGAAGCTGCCATTACTTCCCTTCCTTTTCTATTCTAATTCTATTATATTCTATTCTAATTTCGTTCTATTATATTCTATTCTAAATTTGTCCTATTGTACTCTATTCTAATTCAGCTTTATTTCTATTCTAACTCTACTCTATTCCTCCTCTTCTTTCCTCTTCCATTGTTATTCCTATCCCATCCCTAATTTCCTTCTTAACCCGGCATGAAAACACCGCTCGGAGTCAGTTCGGAGCCCCGGGCGCGCTGCCATCCCCAAACCCCGGTCCGGTCCATCCCGCTCTCCCGGCA
Source organism: Brachypodius melanocephalos (assembly GCA_013398615.1). Classification (NCBI taxonomy): domain Eukaryota; kingdom Metazoa; phylum Chordata; class Aves; order Passeriformes; family Pycnonotidae; genus Brachypodius; species Brachypodius melanocephalos. The sequence continues at coordinate 1,701,611 of VZSR01002145.1, read as the reverse complement.
GAGAGAGCCTTTACACAGTAAGGACACACGAGGGACACAGCGGGGACACACGCGGGACACAGCGGGGACACACGAGGGACACAGCGGGGACACACGCGGGTGGTGGCCGGGACCCCGAGGCGGCTGCGGCGGGCGCGGTGTCCCCTCAGGGCCGCGCTGCCGGGGCTGGGGCGGGCAGGGCGGGAGGGCAGGGCCGGCTCGGGACTTACCGCGGGCGGCAGCGGGGCCGGAGCGGGGCCGGGGCCGGCAGCGGAGCGGGGCGGGCGGGCCGGGGAGGCGGAACCGGGGCGGGGCTGGGGCGGCTGCGGAAGCGGCGAAAGTGCGGGCGGGGAACGCGGCCCGGCTTTACCGGGCCCGGCTTCACCCCGGCTACTCTTTACCGGGCCTGGGTTTAGCCCGGCCCCGCTTCACTCCGGCCCAGATCTACCGGGCCCAGCTTTACCCCGGCCCCGTTTACCGAGCCCGGCTTTACCCCGGATCTGCTTTACCGGGCCTGGATTTCCCCCGCGGCCGCTCGGAGCCGGGCCGGGGCCGTGAGGGCGGCGGGGGCGGCCCCGGGCCCCTCAGCGCCATCTGTGCCCCCGCTCCCGGTGAGCTCCGGCTCCGCCCCGGGGCTCAGCAGAACCCGGGATTAATTCATGCTTTTTCCGTCCCGCGTTTTTACATATCCGTGCTGTTTACACCATAGAGGATATGGCAGAGTATGTTCTGCAAAGCAGTAAGATTATTTAACGTGTGAATATTCAGCGGAGTGTTTGGTGTTAAGAGATCTTGCCCAAAGATACAGGAAGCGTCTTGTTGGGACACAGCAGGATGTAAAATGCTGGAGCTTCCTCAAGCCTGTGCCTGTCCTTGGCTTCCCAGGCCAGCTCCAGTGCTGCTCTGTGTTCTTCAAATTGAAAAGCAACTCAGTAACTTCTTTAATCAATGTTGTTTTGATGAACCGATTCATTTTTAAGGAGCTCTGAGACCCGTTTTACAAAGCTACCTCAAGTTCACGTTTTGTGTTTTCGGAGGAAGGAAGAAGAATGTCCCAAAAACAGCTGAAAGAAGCCTTTATCAGCAACCTAAACGGAACGAGTTTGCTGGAAATTTCTGCAGGCTTGTCCCTGCCTCCGCTGTGCCTGCTCTGCAGAGGGCTCCTCCTGATCCTGTACTCCCTGCACCGTGGAAAACCCGTCAGCTCAAGGAAGTACAGCCTGCTGCTGGACTTCCTGGTGCTGGTGTCTCCTCTCCTGTTCTCCTGCACTGTCTTGTCTCCAATCATCTTCTTCATACCAGTTATCCTCGCTGCCTTCTGTGCCGGAGTATTTTCCAAAATATACAGCCGGAGGAAACGGGAGGCCAGAGCGCCCTTTGGGCAAATTGTGGAAGAATTCCGGAAGGCACGCTTGGATGCCGGGTGCATTCCAGCAGTAACTGTGTTCCGTGTTTATGTCAACGTGCTGACATCCATCAGCATTCTGGCCGTGGATTTCCCGCAGTACCCCCGGCGGTACGCCAAGGCCGAGACCTACGGCACCGGAGTCATGGATTTGGGGGTGGGAGCCTTTATCTTTGGGAATGCTCTGGTTTGCCCCGAGGTTCGGCAGCAGTCCCACACGGCACAGCCCAGGTTCTCCGGCCTGGCCAGGCAGGGGTTTGCCGTGTGGCCTCTGGTTTCCCTCGGCGTTGGGCGGCTGCTGAGCGTTAAATCCATCGAGTACCACGAGCACACCTCGGAGTACGGGGTGCACTGGAACTTTTTCTTTACCTTGGCACTGGTGAGACTGGCAGCATCTCTGCTTTTAGCCATATTCCCCAAACATAAGGCTTGGCTGGTGGCTCTAGCTGTGGCCGTGCTTTACCAGCTCCTCCTCAGCACCACCTCTTTGAAGACGTTCATCCTGCACGGGAGCGACGGCAGAGGCTCCCGGCTCGGCTTCCTGGATGCCAACAGGGAAGGGCTGCTCTCCCTCTTTGGCTACCTGGCCATCTACCTGGGGAGTGTGCAGGTGGGGCTGTGGCTGCTGCAGCGCAGGAGCACGGTCAGGGGCTGGCTGGGAGCCCTCAGGGGGCTGGCTCTGGCTGTTTTGGTGCTGTGGGTGCTGCTGCAGCTGTGCCAGGCGTGCACCGAGCCCGTGTCCCGCCGCATGGCCAACCTGCCCTTCTGCACCTGGGTGCTGGCCCAGTGCCTGCTGCTGCTGGGCTTCTTTGTGCTCACTGACCTCACCCTGGTGTTCACAAAGCTGCTGGTGAAGGGGTGCAGCGTGCCCTGCTGCTGGGAGGTTGCGCAGCCCCCTGATTCCAGGGAAAAGCACGGGATGAAGGCCGTGCCGGTGGGAAGGCAAGGCAAGCTGTCACAGCCATGCCTGATTAGTGCCATTAACAAAAACCAATTACTGTTTTTCTTGCTAGCCAATGTCATGACTGGTGCTGTGAACATCCTGATAGACACGATCCACAGCAAGGCTGCCTTTACTTTATGCATATTGCACTTGTACATGTTTCTGAACTGTTTAATTATGTATATATTGCATGCCAGAAATATAGTATTAAAGTTTTGGTGATTCCACTTTGGCTGAGTGGACTAGCTGGACTTTGTTTGCTGTAGTTGAGTGATGGTATTTAATGGAAAATTTACTATTTTTTCCTGCATGTGTTGCAATAATTTATAATGTAGCAGAGCTTTTTATTATTTAGTGTTGATTACTTTTTAATGGTTCATTTTACCAAATTATACAGTTGATGATCTTACCTGTTGGGAGTTATCATGAGAACTTAGGTTTGGAGATTGCTGAATATTCCTGCTGCTCCTGAGAGTAAATTGTATTTACAGTTAGTGAACTGTGCTCATACCCAAGGAATTAGATAACAAGGCAGAGTAGAAACCAGATGAAAAGTAAGATGAGTAATTATATGGAGAGAGGGGCCTAGCTGTGTCAAGATTTACCTGGTTAAGGCCCTTGCATAAATAATAGATAAGAATAATTTTTTTATATAAAATGTATTGAATAAGTGGATACTTGAATATGTTTTGGCCCCAGTCCTGCGGAGACTTATGCATATGCTTGACTTTGATGGTAGTAATTGTGGAATGTTAATCATATACTGAAACCTAAATTAGCCTTTGAATTAAAGCTAAATTTTACTTCCATCCTCACTGATGAATATAAATGAAGACCTGAGATAAAGTGTGATGCTCTGAAGGATAAACTCAGCTGCAGAGGAATTCATAAAGCAGTTATTGGAGGTTGTGGTGCAGATAAGAGCAACACTTCATAAGAAAAATACAAAGATAGCAAACTAATTCAGCTCCAAGCTGCAGACCAGCACATTGAATACTCTATTTTGCCAGCTTAGATGTCTCCGGGGGCAAGGGGGGGATGGACATTTGGTATTAATTTTTATTAGCAAACAAACAGGGTGCAAATGGAAAGAAGTGCAGTGCACTGGGTGAGGGTTCTGGCAATGGCTTGAGAAGGGAACTGCTTGGTTTCTTAGTTTTCCTTGCAAGGCCAGAACAGAACACCCTCTTTGTTCCCTTCCCTGGCTGTGACAGTTCTTCCTGACCTCATAAAGTCATTGGGAAGAGAAATACACTTAAAGATTGTGAGGGATTCAATAATGGGATATAAATACTTTAGGAGTAGAATACCAATGGTAGTTGATGATGGATGTCCAATGTCAGTAAAGTTACAGGAGTACACATGGGCCATATTTCATATTTCTCCTTGTCTATCACAAGTGATGAATCATAAAACCTTTGGAGAATAAGCCTCCAAATCAGATTCCTTAAGACAGACATGCTGTGGAAGAGTCACAAATTTATGAGGTTCTCCAAGCCCCTGGTGAGCAGAAAGGTGAAGTCTGAGGATTACAGGCTGTGGCCACACTGAGTTCATTCTTGTTTGCCTCCAACTTAAAACCATGTAGTCTTGAGAATTAAAGCAAACCTGTATTATCCTGGGGACAAATGCAAGAACTGGCAACAACCTCTTAGAAACAGTTGTCAGTTTATAGCAGAGTTTTCTGGTAACTGGTGGATGTGTTTATTTTAAAACACTTCCTAGACTTGCCTAGGGAAGAAAGGTCTCCCTCATGAACCGACTGGCACTACTCATTTATGCTAAATTACTCATGGGTATTTATTTTAGAAATATTTAAAGCCCGAGACCTGCAGCGAGTTGTGCCTGTGAGCACAAGCCTGTTGGTGTGATTCAGAACGGGTTGGGTGTGACAGGCAGAGCTGTGTCTGGACAAGCACGGGGCATCCAGGTGCCAACTGCAGCGGGCGAAGCAGGGAGGACGTGGGAGGTCTGGGCGAGCTCCACAAGGGCTGGTGCTGCCAGTCCCAGGGCTGGAGCTGTGCTTGCCACAAGAGCAGCAATCCCAGGGGATCTCGTGCGCCAGAGTGAGAACAACCCTCTCACCGACGCCAGCTCCTCATCCTCAGACTTCTCCTGCTTCTAAAGCCCTGAGGAGTAAGATACAGGTTGTAGCCAGGTGGGTTTGGTCTCTTCTCCCAGGCAGCAAGTGACACAAAGCGAGGACACGGCCTCAAGCTGCACTGGGGGAGGTCCAGGTTGGACATCAGGAGGAATTTCTCATGGAAAGTGTGGTCAGGCACTGGAAAGTATCCAAGGAATGACTGGATGTGGGACTCAGTGCTGGTTCACAAAGTGTGGATCAGTCACAGGTTCGGCTTGATGATCTCAGAGGTCTTTTCCAACCTAAATATTCTGGGATTCTACGAGCTGTTCACCAGTGAATTAATGAGAGACACTTAATTCTCATGGCTTGTTGTCGGTAACAAATGCAGCGAGCTCTGCCCTGAAGCAACTGGTGCAGTTATGAATGCTGAGTGTTCAGCCTGTGAACACAAGATAATTGCCCAGGCCTCTGAAAGAACCCAGAGATGCAAGAGAGCTTCCTTTGATCACAGGACCAGCAAACAGCTCTGCTGGGGTTTGAAAAGAGGTGGAAAGTGAACACCAGGACACTGCTGCTCTCCACACACCTCCACAGCTGTTGGCTGGAAGGAACAGGAATTCTGCATTTCACTTCACTCTGCACTGTGTTTAGACAAAGAACCCTTTGTACAGATTAAAGGTATATTTTTAAAAATCAGAAACTTTTATTTAGTTGTTACATAATGAATAAAAGTTTAGGATATTTCAAGTAGGAAAACTAATGGTTCAACCGTAATGTGTCACCTACTTCAGCAATAGTAAAGCAGAGGAGAACATAAATTGTTTTGCCTTTTCTGCCATAATTCCACCAAATGACCTTTCTGTAGGGTAGAAAAATGCTGGGATATGGTGGGAGAGTAGAGCTGATTAGATTTATCCTTAAGCTTTTACTAAACATCACTAACCTCTTAACACGTCTCATTATTTTTAAGGACCAGCTCTGGCGTGCCTCTTCTCCCAGCTGCAGTGGTGCCTCTTTTGAAGTCAGAAGTTACCCCGAAGATTCCAGGCAGTATCCTATTTCAAAGGCACACTGTCCCAGAGAACAGGTATTTCTTCCAGACAGAGGGCCATGCAAATGAAGGCAGGAAGGGGCTGGCTGCCTTTCCACCGCGTTGGAGATAACAAACAAGCCACGTGTTCCAGCGACTTCAAAAAACATTAAAATGGTGCTTTTCGTATCAACGTGCACTCCAAGAACACAAAACCTGGGACAATGCTGTTGTTGGTGTGAACCAACCATGCTCTGGGACACAGGAAAGCACATCCCTGCAAAGATCTAAGTTCAGCGCGGTTCAGTGTGAGAACACATCCCTGGTTACAAACCCCAGCTTTTCTGCTGCAGAAAACCATGAGAACACCGCCTGCACACCGTGCAGCACCCTGACTCCACGTGTTGTTCCCGTTACTGCTGCTGCACGAGGAGCTCGAGTAAATTAACTCCCCCTCTAAACATTGTTTTTATGCAGACACAAGGGGGAAAAAAAAAAAAAAAGAATCCTTCTCCTTAATTACCTCCCCTGCATTTTCTTGTAAGGGTTTTAGTGCTTATATCCATACACAACAAGAATGAACAGGTCACGTGTATTATTCAATATTTCAATAAAGACTTTTTTTTTTTTTTCTCTCGTGCTGGTTAATTTAGGCAGCCACAGGATTTCGAGCTGGCTGCACCGGGGTGCTGCAGGCTTGTTTTAACAAACAGAGCTATTAAATCCTGCCCTGCCTGCCTTGGCACCAGCGCTGAGCTGCGTTTGATGCCGGGGCAGCATCTGAGGCGGACAATTTAGCGAGCCTCAAGGACATCGAGCCCAACGCCTATCCCTGCACAGGACACCCCAAAAAACGCCTCAGAGCGTTGAGTTTTTATCAGCCCGTGCTCCCGGCGGGGCCGTTCGCACCCGCGGTAACGCCCGGCCCGATCCCGCTCGTTGTAACCCCCAACGCCGCGGGGCCCGCACCCGCCCCCGGCCCAACCGCCGGCCCGGGAGCCGTTCCTGACACCACCGGGGCCGCTCCCGACGCCCCCGGGCACAGCCCCGCGTCCCTCCCGCCCGGCCGGATCGGCCGCCGCGGCCTCGAGGCCAGGCCGGTGCCCGGGGCGGGCCCGGGCGGTGCCCGCGGCTCTCGCGAGAGCGGGGCGGGGCGGCCCCGGGGCGGGCAGGGAGGAGGCGGCTCCGGGACCCGCGGTGCCGCCCGCCTGTCACAGCGCCCGGGCCGCCCAGCGCCGCCAGCAGCCGGTAAGGGCCCGTCGGCCGCGGGGCAGCGCTGCCCGGGGAGAGCGAGGGGAGGGGCGGCAGCTTGGGGTCCCCCGCGCCGCGCCGGGCTGCTCCCCGCCATCGCAGCCCCGCGTGGGGAGCCGGGCGAGGCCGCGCAGCAACGGGAGGAAGGGGTGGGTCTGCCGGGGCAGCCGGGCTGCAGCCCGCGGGGAGGCGGCGGGGCGGGGAGCCGGGGCCGCTCGGCGGGGCGCCCGGGGTAGCGCCGGGCAGGCGGCGGCTCCCCCAGCGCGGGCCGGGGGCGGCGGAGGAGCCGCAGAGCCGCGCCGGGCTGGGCGGGTCCCGGCGGCCGCGCTGGGCCGGTGGCGGGCGGGGGGCGGCGGCTCCATCTCCCCGTGGCGGCTCCATTTTCCCCCGCGGGCTCCATCTCCCCTCCCAGCCCTCCATCTCCATCCCCGCCCGGGGCTCCATTTCCCCGCTGGAATCTCCCTCTCCCCCTCTCGGCGGGGCTCTCCGTTCCCCCCGCGCCGTGCCCGGCTCGCTGCCGCATTCCCGGCCCGTTGCCGGCCCGCGCTGCTCCCTCCCGGGGGGGAGGCGGGTGGGCCGGGCTCGGCGTGGTGAATCAGGCGATGGGGAGCGCAGGCTGGGTGCCGGCTGCTGGTGAAAGTGTGGCGGGGAAGCGCGGCGGGTGTTTACCTCCGGCCGGGGCCGCCCGCAGGCTGGAGCGGGGAGGAAGCGGCAGCAGCAGCAGCGATGGCGCGGCTGGTGGCGGTGTGCCGGGACGGCGAGGAGGAGTTCCCCTTCGAGAAAAGGCAGATCCCCCTCTACATCGATGACACCCTCACGGTGAGTCCCCGCGGGCCCGTCCCGCTGTGTCCGCGCCTCTCCCGCGTGTTGCAATTCCCAGGCCGGGCCTTTTCCTCCTCGCCGGGCCTCGCTGGCTCCTCCTCGGGCTCCTGCAGCGTTAATCTTCGGGACTTTGCAACACTCGGGGTTAACAGAGCTGAATGTGGCAACTTTTTTTATCTGATGGCCGGCTCCGAGAGCGGGCGAACCGCATAATGAGGGAGTTATCGCCGTGCCGGGGCCTGTGCACAACTTGTGCCGGAGCCACAAGCGTGGCTCGGTGCTCAAGGGTGGAGCAAAGCCATTTTTTCTTCTGGGAAGGAAGGGAGCCATGTTAACGTTAAACCCCGGCTTAAAACCGGCTTAAACTCGGCTGATTGTTTTGCTCTTAGGCAGGCGAGAAAAGGCTGAAGGCGTTTTCGAAAGCTTTGGCGTGGAGTGGGGTTATGGAGCCTGCAGGAATGTAACAGATCCGAGAGTTCCCATTTCAGGGTGTTGCTGTGCTTTGGGAAACGTGGTGGTTTGGCCGTTTCCAGAAGGTTCAGTGGAAAAATCAGCTGAATGCAGCTTGGAGGTTCTCTGGTCCTGCTCCTCGTGAGTTTAGAGGAAGGTTCAAAAATTGCATTGTAGGAGGACACGGAGCAAATGGAAAAAAAAAAAATAATTGTCTAACTAGCCAGCTGCTCTTTTAATTCTTAAAGCACGGAAATGCATTGAAAATAATATTGCACTTAGTGTAATTTGGTGTCTTAATGATTCATATTTGATTTCTCTTGACACTGGGACAGTAACTGTTGTTACTTTAAGTGATGTAAAATGGGGGTGATTTAAATTCCTTAATGTTTAGTATGGAAGAATCCCTGAGTTTTATCAGCTAAGGAAGGTGTCCCTGCACATGGCAGAGGGATGGAACTGGATGATCCTCAAGGTCCCTTCCAACCCAAATGATTCTTCCACCTTCCAGAAGGAAAAACTGTTGAATGTCTCCAGACAGGCCCCATCTGGTTTTGCTGCATTTGAAGGAAGTCCTATTGCTGTGTTTTATTTTTGATCCATTTGAATGGTGGCATTTTATTAATTTACCAAATATAATCACTATTTTTGACTTTTCTCTGATTAACTGCGTTCAGGTATTATGCAAAGTTCCCCCTAAAGTTGCCCAAAGCAATACCTGCCTTTCCTAGAGGGGCTGATGACCTGGAAAACCCAGCACTCTGCAGGAATAGTGCAAGTTTGAGTTTTTTGGTGTCCTGGTCACACCTTGAAAGTTATTGTGCCCATTCATTTTCCATGTGGTTTTAAGCTCTTGGATTTCTCTCTCTCTCTCTCTCTCTCTCTCTCTCTCTTTCTCTCTCTCTCTCCCCCCCTCATTCTCCTTTTTTTTTTTTTTTTTTTTTTAATCTCTTCCTGGACTCCCTATAAAAATCACCCCATTAATTTGTGTCACGTAGACGTGCCATGCTTTTGTTATTTTTGTTGTGTGTAATAAGTCGGGAGTGAAAATTCAGCTCTACCAGATGGATGACTTCAGCAGACCTAAAATTCCATTTGTGGTTTAGTCCCAGAATTTAATACCAAGCCCAAACTTTGTGTAATTGCCCTGTGTTGTTGCTGCCCTTCTGCTTTTTACACCACAATCCTCATGATCGAAAGGGTCCTCTAGCTGTAAATCAGTTTTATATCCATCTGGAGGAAAGGCATTTGTGCAAGTGCAAGTCATCCTCACCGTGAAGAAATCTTACCTTGTGTCCATTTTATTTTATTTTTATGTCATTCTATTACTGGTTTTTACAAAATGTTTGGATTTCTAGGTGGTTTCTGGAGGCTTTTATTATAAAAAACCTGCAGAAGCAAGTGAATGAACTCTGAGCTTCCTTGTCTGTCATCTATAATTTATTTTTTAAATACTTAATGAGAGCTATTACAAGACATGCAGCTGTCTTTGAAACAGAATTTTACATCTGCAGCACAGTCTTTAAAAAATAATGGTAGTTATTGATAGTAACTGGCTTCTGATACCTCTCTGAAAACTCAAGTTTAAAAAATAATGGGACCAACGGTGCCTGTTAGTCAGCTGGAAGAGTTAATCTGGGCCTTAAATCTGGAATCAGTGAATTAATGATTGCAAATTAGCAGCGAATGGCCCATGTGCTCCTCATCTGGGATGGTGCTTTGGAGGAGCTCAGGTGCAGGGAGGTGCTGCTGCCCTGAGTGGATTCTTCACCACCACACTTCCCTGTTCCTCCTGGCTCAGCCAGAAATTAAAGGAGGTTTCAATATTGGACCCTTTTCATTTCTTAAGCAGCTTTTATGGTTTCTAGAAGGCATTCCATTTGATGTGGTATTACAGGATTTTTTTCCCCCCCTTCCAGTTAAGGGTGTGATGGTGGTTGATGTTTAACCACTTAATAAAATCTCGTCAGACACATGAATTAATTTCGTCTTTGATTCTTTTGCTCTGTTGTACAAAATACCTCAGGGTGTTGTCTGATAGTGGGAGATGAAGGTGAGGGGGGAGAAAATAGGCAGATTTATCTCTTGTCTCTGTTATTAGCAGACAGAGCTTTTACTTTTCCTTGTAGCTCCTGGCCAACAGAAACACCACATTAGTGATGTAGGAAACATCAAATCTGCAGCAGAAACTGGTGTGGATGGATCAGGGCTGAGGGAAGCTGGAAAAGGGGCTGAGGGTCAGGATTGGCAGTGGCTGTGGCACCGCTCTGCACAAAGATGAGGCAGCTGTGCCAATGCTCAGATTGGGGCACATGGGACAGCAAAATAGTGCCTCGTTCTCAGAGAAAAGGTGTTTATTTTGGAGGGATGCTGAGTGCCTGGAAAAGTGAGTTGTGTGAGTTCTCTGGAGGCAGTGGTGGCAATTAAACAGACAGCAAGGGATTGTGCCTTCCCTAGGCAGCTGAGGGAAGGTGGAAGGAGGAAAAGGGATGAATCAGACTGTTTTATTTAATGATCATTTGCATTGGGGTTATTAACCAAAGTTGTTATTTTGTCTCTCAGATTTTAAAGTGAGCTTACAGTATTCATATTGACAAATTCCCTATTTCTCAGTTTGGACAGAGAGCTAAGCCAGGCTTTACACGTTTTTCTGGTTGCTTGCATTTTATTCCATGGTTGGATTTTTTGGCTGAAAGTTACTTTCCCAATTTCTGCCTCCTCCCAAGAAATTGCCCTCTTTGTTTCTCAGTAATTTGATAAGAAACGTTATTAATTACTTACAAGTAATCACATTGTTCTGTAGGCTTAACATTTTGCTTTGAGCCTCTTGAGAGTTGCAGCTGCAATCACACAAAGCAAACTATGCCTTGGAGTACCTCGTTGGGTTAATATGGTTTGAAATTAGTCTTTGGAGGAGTCGATTCTGTCATTAAACTGTTGTGACTGTTTCCTCAGAGCTTTATAAATTGAGTTAAGCTGTTGGGTCCATTTGGATCTCAGTGTGTTGAAGTTTTCGTTGTTTTGGTTTTTTTTTAAAACTGAAAAAGGGTCTCAAGTCGTGTAGATGATAATATAAATACTGATGGTCCATTTAGCAACTCTCGCTTTCTAACAGCTGTTTAAGAGTTGCCATTTATAAACTGCTTCTACAACATTATATTAATGAAGCATTTATTACTTTACTGAAACGTTCACTATCTGAAACAGTTACTTTTATCCTTTCCCAAGCTCCAGTAATTATGTGAAAAGAATGAGCATTTAACATAATTTCACTCTTATTTCCCCCAAGAAAGTAAAACAACTAATGCGGTATTTGGCTTTTGTTTGTTTGTTTGTTTTGTCTGAAAGCTCCTCTTTAAATTGTTTTCCCTCTCTTGTATAGATGGTGATGGAATTTCCTGATAATGTGCTGAACCTCGATGGACATCAGAATAACAGTACACAATTGAAGCAGTTCATCCAGGTAAAGAATGTTTGCTAAGCAGTGAGATTTTTTGCTTTCCTCAGGTTTGTGTTTTTGCTTCTCTGGGAGGTTGTGACTCCTGGAATGCCTCAGACACGTCAGCACCTGGGAGCAATCACACATTGGTACCAAAGTGCACTGGGTTCAGTTGTGCTCTGGATTCCACAGCATTTATTGCACGTTGTCTTGTCAGGAGGCAATTGCTGCATGTCTGAGAGCTCAGAGCTTACAACGGGAACTACAGCTTCTAAATACATCTTGATTTTTATTTTCCTGAGCAGTTTTGAACTGCCTTTTCAAGTGGAAGTGTGGATTACTTGAAGCTGGGTTTTTATGATGAGTGCCCATACCAGGGTAGAATTTGTGTGCCAATTTTTAGATTTTATATAGATAAGTAGTGAGAATTAGTTTTGTGGTACTCCAGAATCTTTAATCCTAGAAACTGATGTGCCAAATTCTGGCAAATAACTGTAGCACTGTGACACCTGTGGCAGCTGCAGAATGTGCCACTGGATGTGCAGAGGGGCAGAGTTTGCTGCTCTGCAGTTGCATGGCCTCACTCAGGGTTGACAGCAGCAGTGCAGACACGTGCTGCATGCCAAGTGTGCCTGGGTTGTGAAAATAGCTCGTTCCTGCTTTGCTGTGACTCCTGCAATTAATTACAGGAAAGAGGATTATTGCAGAGTGATAGTGCTTGGCAGATGGTTTAATGGGCCTTCCTCTGAGAGCACAGACCTTAAATGTTACCTGATGGTGCCTCTGCTTTCCATATTGCATAGAAGGAGCTGAGAACATTTTCTAGTGGATGTGAGTTCTGCTGTGTTGTGTGGTCTGTTCTTCCTTTGCTCAGAAGTTGTGGCAAGTCCTTTGTGCGTGAGGAGTGTTTGCGTGGTGTAATGTGACAATAATCCAGAAAATACTCTGGTGGCATGGCATTCCCAGTGCTGATACAACTCAAGTGTGGGTTTGTGTGCTGAGGTGTGAGGAAGGGACTCTGTGCTCTGCACAGCTCTGCTGTGCTGCTGAAAGCCAAGGCAATAACTGAGGAGTGAGAAGGACTAGAAAGGTGTGTGCTTTTTTGAGGACGTGTGCCTGGATGTGTTTGACACAGGGGCCAGGAGATGCGTCTACAATTGTTTATTGACGTAAGCAATATTGGAAGGTGTTCTCATTTGTGTTCCCTTAATAGCAGACATTGGATGGTCACTACTGAGGTCAAAGGCTTCACCCTGAGTAGTAATGTGTGCTTTCTTCGATTCCAGCTAGTAGGGTTGTAATGGGAAATGGCATTTAGCCTTCCAGGAAAAATACTGCTAGATTGTCATGGTCTGAGCAGGCCAAGTTGGTTGTAAATGAGATTTCCATGAATGCCAACGAGCTTTGGTGAATTTCCTTTCCATGTGCCAAAGATAAAACCAGTGTGAGTAGAAAATGAAAACTTGCACTTGGTGTGTGTGAGACCTTTCCCTACAACATCTGTGCTGAGGTGGAGAAAAAGCATTTCCCAACTGGGAAGGTTATTCCAAAGCAGCATTTACGATGAAAAGAGGCAACAAAAAGCAGAAAAGAAGCAACAGAGAGCAGAAATAAACCAGAGAATGAATGTTGAAAGATTTGATTTCTGTGGTTATTTTTTCACAGAGACACAGCATGCTGAAGCAGCAGGACCTGAACATTGCCATGATGGTGACGTCGCGGGAGGTGCTGAGCGCGCTGTCGCAGCTGGTGCCGTGCGTGGGCTGCCGGCGCAGCGTGGAGCGCCTCTTCTCCCAGCTGGTGGAGTCAGGGAACCCTGCCCTGGAGCCCCTCACCGTGGGGCCCAAGGGGGTGCTCTCAGTCACCCGCAGCTGCATGACTGATGCCAAGAAGCTTTACACACTCTTCTACGTGCATGGGTCAGTGTCTGCGAGCCGCTCGCGCCGTCCCCGCTCTCTGCGCGTCACCTTCGAGTTGTCACAACGCATTCTCCTCTTCAACATCCTTAATTACTGCTGGTTGTTGCCTAAACTGGGGGAAGAAGCAAATCTAATCTTTGATGGCACCAGTTGCAGTGCCATGATTGCAGATGGATGATGGCAATATTGAATGTTCAGTTGTTAATCTGGCACAGGCGCTGTGAGGTTTTCAAGGGCTCTGGAAGAGGAGTGTTTGCCTCACTACTTGGCACGTAAAAAAATAAAATGAAAGTGTTAATGTTTTCCACCAAAGTTTGCTGCTTTTGGGTAGGAAGGTAACACTGAGAAAGTGAAACCTTGTGGGCTTGGTGAGCACAATAAATACCCCAGTGCCATTAAGTTCCTCAGCTGTCAGCAGAGCAAACAGTGAGTGCTCAGCACAGTGTGCCTTGGCCTTCCAGTTGGCTTCAGCTTGTTCTTCTTGCTCCAGTTAGCAGGAAAAGTAGGGAAGGTTAGTGCAGAGTTGAGGAGATTAAAATGGGGAGAGTGAGGTGGTGTAACCTGATCCAGTGGTTTTCAGAATACAAAATTCCTCACTTTTTTTTTTCCCCCCCCATAGGTCCAAACTGAATGACATGATTGATGCAATTCCCAAAAGTAAGAAGAACAAGAGGTGTCAACTACACTCCCTGGACACACACAAACCAAAACCTTTGGGGTAAGTCTATGTTTAACGTGCACAACTGAAACATTTTTAGGAAGCAAAGTATTGAGACTAATTTATTTTTAGGCATTGAGATCAATTTTTATGCTCTGCTCTCTTTGCCAGAGTAGCAGTTGGATTGTAGCAGACCTAAATAGTTGTTGGGGAGAGGAGGAGAAGCCCCAGGAGTTTTGGGCATGCTCGGGGCATGGATGGCTTCTGTACTGTGATATGAACAATGCTCTAGAAAGACAAACTGGTTTTTGTGCTCTGGACCAAAATGGTTGCTCAGCAGATTTTCTCACATTGAGGTCAAAGGGTACATGCTAAATAAATATACATCATTTTGCTTGGGATTATTAAAAATGCCTTGCACAACTGTTAACCAAGGGCTTTCTTGTGGTTGGATGCAGGGTTAAAACTGGAACTCCATAAAATGTATTTTCTCAAAAGTGACAGCATGTTTTGAATACACCACTGAACAATATGCATATATGCCTCTGTCTTCAAGTTGAAATGATTTATTCCAGCTGGTTAAGCAGAAAAACACTCCCTGTAAATCTATTGTGGATTTTTGGGAGGTTTCTTGTTTGTGGGGTGGCTCCTTTTTTTTTCCCCAAATGATGACCAATAAATTAGTCTCTTGGGCTTAATTGGAGTGTTTGAACCTTTTTTACTCAGCTGTGTTCTGCTGCTGGTTAAGCCTCCAACCTGTGAAAGCTTGCTCATGGTTTCCAGTTACAGGACTTGTATTTTTCTATGCAGATTGGAGTCTCTCTGGGTTTAGTTAAATCCCCTGGGATACCAGGCATGTGGAATTTGACACTTGATTTTTGCTTGTGCTGCTTGAGGATACTGGGAACTAATAATTATCTTCTATTATATTGTGGTTACAGGCCTTTCACAGAATTAGTTTAAAGCTTGTGTTACACGAGATCCTGAGAGTATAGGGCTGTCCATATATCTTTCTTTTCTAAATAAAGCAGATTCATAGCATCATGAAAGTGGGTTTTGGGGGTTTTTTATGTTTAGTAAGCTTAATCTCTTCTGTGTGAGAACAGATGCTGTGGAACCTGCAGTTAGCACTTTGGGAAGGTGGAATAATTCTGAAGCTGAATGAATAGAGAGGAAAATGCTGCTTTTATTTCCACAGTTCATGCTGGAATAAACCCCCTTAGTATTTTGGATGCTGGCAGGTTAATAGGGAATATGAGGAAGAACAATGTTTTATACTCTGCAGGTAAAACTTTGGCGTTATCAGAGGACAAGCAGTGCAGTTTGCTAAAGAAGCAGGACTTGCACCCCCTTGCTCAGCTGAAACCCCTCTGTTCTGTACAGAAGTGACCAGGGTGGATCAGTATTGATATAAATTCAGACAATTCTGCCTGCAGTGGACACAGACAGGCTCTGGAGGCACCCAGTTATCACAGAACAAACTTCATTTACCAACACAGAGCTCCTGCTGCACATTTTTACAAGAGACTCCTTCAGATGAGCTGCATCTGTTGGGCATTTCCTGCACACAAAAAAGGCTTTGAGCTGGAGCTGTGTGTTTAATTAGAGGAGTTATGTAAGCAGCTAATGCCACTCGAGGGTTACTTGATGTCCTCAGTCTGTGCCTGGCTTTTGGCTCCTCAGCTCCATTTGGGGCTCAGGAGCATTTGAAACTCAAATAAATGCAAGCCCTATGACCTGGCAAACTGGGTAATGGCACATGGAACTCCACTAATTAGGAAATAGGGCTGCTTCTGCCCATTTTCCTGCTCTGTTGTATCCATAAGGCAGAAATTACCTTTCTGATAAAGTGTCAAGTGTAGACAAGCCTGTAAGTAACCGTGACTTGTTATTTAAAGTCCACTTTTTGCTCACTTTTAGCACGTCCAAAAGTGAGTTGTAAAATTATTTTGGTATTCTAACAAATTTTTGAAATTTGAGGCAGGATGTTCTATGGTGAAAATTGTTTGGGGTCTTTTTTTGTTTTTTTTTTTTTTTTTTTTTCTTTTGTTATTTTACCAAATTGTCTTCAGGTGACAAGTGTTAAAACTTGTATATGTTTATACTTAAAGTAATGTTCTGAAAATCATGACTGGTTTGGAGCTGTAGCATTAGAAATTCATTATGAGCCTGAGTTATAAACATGGACAGCAGAATTTGCATCTCAGTTCTGACCCAAACTTTGATAGGTGTTAAGGCTTGACCTGTAAAGAATTCAGATTAAATGAGGGAACAGAGCAGCATTGTTCATAGGATTTGTTTAGGAAAAATAACTAGCTGATAATATATATGTTATAGGTCTGAGAAATGTTTGGTAATACTATGTGACAATGAAAGGAGCAGTAGCAGACTCAGTTCAAAGAAATTAAGAGCAGTTAAGAAAAGTAGAGAAGACAGGAAGAAGAAAGAGAGCAAGTGTAGCATCATTTTCTGCTATGGACCTTCCCAGGGAGCAGTCAGGTAAAGAATGAGGCTCTGCTGGGCTTCTTTGTGCCCCTCAGCAGGATAATGCAGAGTTTTGGGTGTGCTTTCTTTGCAGGGGTTGCTGGATGGATGTGTGGGAGCTCATGTCCCAGGAGTGCAGGGATGAAGTGGTTCTGATTGACTCCAGCTGCCTCCTAGAAACGTTAGAAACCTACCTAAGGAAACACAGGTATGTGAGAGGAGCACACCACACCTTCCTTTGGACAAATGCATGCTTTTAAAGGAGATCAAAATGGTCAAAATGTAGAGGATTTTTTTCTTTTTATTGTGGAAGTGAAGATCTCCGCTTGGTGGTGATGGGGGGACTTTGCCAGGCTGCACCGGCATGGTTGATGAGGCAAAGATGGTGAAATGTTCTTTGTGTTTAATGAAAGGGAAAATGTGGAGATCTCTGATGAAGTCATAGCTTCTTGTCTTAATTTTTTTTTGGCTAGGATTAAATGATGATTTACAGTTGAATGTTTAAAAACTGTGTGTTCTCATTCACTCTTTTACTGCTCTTGGGGCTGTGCCTGTTTTTAGGCTTTCAGGGAGTATGTGCCATTTCAAAATCCTGTAAACTGCACCTAGTGCAAGCAGATTTTAGGCTTGGTGTTGCCTTTAAAGCACTGTTTTAAACCACTTGTTTATGCCTGGTGCTGTTAAATCTCTCTGGCAGGGCAGAAATAAACCATTAAATTATAGTTGCATGTGCACAGGAGCTGCCCTGCTGATTGAAAAGTTTTAATTTCCAGCAGTCTCAAGGTTCTGATATGAACTGTGGGGGCACAGATGGGCGCGGGGGTGGTGGTGCTGTGGAAATAACACTTTGGAAACAAAATAACTTTAATCTCCTGTGACATTAAACACTGCCTTGGCTGCCTTCCTGGTGCTAACCTGCAATAATACTGCTGTTTTCTCTCCTTCCACCACAGAAAGCAGACAGGTATCGTAGCTCTAACAGCAAAATATGTTTGACTTAGTGCTGTCAAGTGGCTGGAGACACTAAGAAAGGGAAAAGCACCATCCAGAGCTGGCATGGAGAGCCAGCTTTCTAGCTGAAATGTGAGCAGCTTGTCTGACTTGGCATTTTTAGAATCGTCCAGCAAGAGATCTTGTAGCCTCTTGAAGGTTACTCCTCTTATGACACAGAATGAGCTTAATTTGCTTGTATTTTAATTATAAGTGTACTCTCTGTCACACATGAGCTGTCACATGTTTAAAATGAGTACGTTGTGTTATAAATAACCCTCATTTGGCCATCGGCACAGCAATCTAATAATTCAAAATATGTTTGTAGTTGCAACAAGGGTTGCTCTTGTACAGCAGGCACCAGAGGAAACTTTGCCTCATTTCGTATCACTCACTTGAGTGCACTTTAGAGAATTGCTAGAAGGTGATGTGGCGTGTGTTGAGAGGGATTTTGCCCTGTTTGCTCACTGTGGAGATTTCTGATCAAATTTCGAATTTCTGGTTTCTGAGTTGAATACTGTGCAGGAATTCCTTCAAATCAAGGATTCGCTTCGAAGGACGGAAGTTTGATCTCCAGGTTAGAATGTAGAATAGGTGGGATAATTCACGGTCAGTTTAGGTGGATAATAACCCAAATATTACAATAATTCCACTTTTTGAAGCACCACGACCCTGCAGCGCCCCTCCTCAGACCCACCGCCGCTCACCCAGCGCCTTCGTGTGAACTGAGCCCTCATTTTGCCCTTCCCCGCAGGTTTTGCACCGACTGCAAGAACAAAGTGCTGCGTGCCTACAACATCCTGATCGGGGAGCTGGACTGCAGCAAGGAGAAGGGCTACTGTGCTGCCCTGTACGAGGGGCTGCGCTGCTGCCCCCACGAGCGCCACATCCACGTGTGCTGCGAGACCGACTTCATCGCGCACCTCTTGGGCCGGGCCGAGCCCGAGTTCGCAGGAGGGTATGAGTATGTAATTGGCTAGAGTGGGCTATCTAGCGCTTTGCTTCTTTTATTTGACCCTTCAATGTCTTTGCCCAAAGTGGCTTTTTGCCTCTTTGCTGCGTGGTTGTGGATGTTTGTAGCGGTGTAGGCTCGGAGGGAGCGTGCTTCCGCTCTTCCGCTTTCACAGCGTTTTCAGCTGTGCTTCGGAAGGGAAGAGTTTTACCAAGCGTCTTTAGTTTGTTGGTCACTCCCCAGAGCTGCCTGCTTGGCCACTGAGGTGTTCAAATATGCGAAATAGAAAGAGAGCCTTGCTTGAGTTTTGCCAAATGCCAAGTTTTCAAGTTCGTTTTGTTGCCATTTGTGTTCTTCTGAACCTTCTTTAAAGCATCTTAAAACCTTCCAGTGAAAAAGACAATCCTGAGCTCGGTTTTGGAGAATCATAGAATGAGTTGGAAGTGACATTAAAGATCATCTGGTTCCAACCTCGTTACCTTTAAAGCTCAGTCATAACTGTTTAATGAGGAGGGTAAATCCTTTCATAGTAGTTTTCCCTTAACAGATTGACCAGATCGGTAGATAATAGATGGCTAATGAACAGATTAATGCTGAAATGTTTTTACTCTGCACGGTAAGTAATGTACAAAACTCCCTGTGTGTTTATTCAACTTGAGCTAACCGATGGTGAAATAATTGCTTTGAGCTCCAGCAAATTTTAGGACACAAAAGAATGCATCTCTGGCATTTAAACTCTTGATCCCACCTCGGAAGAGCAGAGTGTGGCACCTGAAGCCAGAGGTGGCAAGGCACAGCACTGCTTCACAGTGGTGGCTTTGACCTGTTCCTTTCTATTTTGCATCTGCATGCAGCACAGCAGAGCCCTGCCAGGCTGCTCCTGCAAACACAGCTGCAGCTGTACCTGCAGAGGACACGTCAGCCCTGCTTTGATCCCTTGCTTGGCTTCCAGCTGCTCTAACTGCGCTGTGCTTTGGTTCCCCTTTCCCCCAGACGGAGAGAGAGGCACGCCAAGACAATAGACATAGCCCAGGAGGAGGTTCTCACCTGCCTGGGCATCCACCTGTACGAGAGGTTGCACCGGATCTGGCAGAAGCTGCGGGCTGAGGAGCAGACGTGGCAGATGCTCTTTTACCTGGGGGTCGATGCTTTACGCAAGAGCTTTGAGGTAAAAACGTCGAGTTTTGTCCAACTTGGGTCTGAATTGCTGCAGGAGCTGGGCCCCCCCTTGTCACTGGAATTTGTTTTTTGCTTTCTAACACTGGGCTGGAAGGAGTGTCAAGGGTGTTGCAGTCAATCCCCTGTTCAGTTGTGTGACATCCATGCACAGCACAACTGGAGTGGGTTCCCATGTGGAATAAACTGGAATATAAAAGATTGAGGCTTGCTTTTACTTTCAAGCTGCCCATTCCAGTACACTGAGCCTTCTGTGTTATTAATTCTGGTTTTCTACCTGATGGCATTTAAAGTAGCTCAGGCTACAACAGTTTTTGGTTGGTTTATGAGTAAAAATGGAGGATATGTTTTGAATTACAAAAGTGGCTGCAAACTCTTGTGTTCAGCTTGTTCTGAACGTGCTCTGGCCCTGTGAGATCCTGAGCTTCAGACAGAACTCCTTTAACATATACCAATACTTAATATTAATTACCATATTAATTAGTTTATGGATCTTTTTTTGTTATGTTTATCTTCCATTCTTAAGAACTGTTCTCTCTAAAAACTTCTAAAACACCAGAGAAGTAGGAGGAAATCAGTTTGGGGAAAATCATTGAGCTGGTTAGTTCTTGGAGATTTTTTTACTCCCAAGAGTATCACAGATCCAACAATGCGTTAAAATTTGAGACTTTTCACTGAAAAATGTGAATCTGGGCCATAGGTGCAACCCAGAGCTCCCCCACACATGAGTTTCCACCAATCTAAACCAAGTGACTGCACATGGGTGGGCATTTTTCTCCTGAAGTCAATAATTGTGTTACTGGGATTTCATTACTGGCTGTTTCCCTTCTCTTTTTAGTAAATGCAAAAGCCTGAATTGTGCTAACTTCTGTAACTGGATCTAACCTCTTATAAACAGATGGCTGTGGAAAAAGTGCAGGGCATCAGTCGACTGGAGCAGCTCTGTGAAGAATTTTCAGAAGAAGAGAGAGTGAGAGAGCTTAAACAGGAGAAGAAACGCCAAAAGCGGAAGAACAGACGGAAAAATAAATGTGTGTGTGAGATCCCTGCTCCCCTGCAGGCAGCAGAAGAGAAGGAAATCAATCAGGCAAAGGTAGACATGGATAGCTGGGACTTCTTGGGGCTCCATTCAGCCCTCCGTCCATGTTCC
Organism: Brachypodius melanocephalos; assembly: GCA_013398615.1. Classification (NCBI taxonomy): domain Eukaryota; kingdom Metazoa; phylum Chordata; class Aves; order Passeriformes; family Pycnonotidae; genus Brachypodius; species Brachypodius melanocephalos. The sequence goes on along the minus strand of VZSR01002145.1, from coordinate 1,680,877 downwards.
ATGGTAGAATTCTTGAGGGATTTTATTGTATTTTGGTCCCTGTGGAATTTAATTTCAGATGAGCACAGCCTTTGTGAAGTAGTTACCTGGAACTCCTCAGCTTTTGGGGTTTGGTGGGGTGGGGTTTTTTTTAATCCTATATCTGAGGTTCAGGTTTTGCCAGATTGTTTTTCAACTGTGATTTCTTAAAGATCACTCAGAACCTGGGGACTCAAATGCTACTTGTAGACGATTACCACTGAATTTTTGGAGAGGGAGAATCTTCAAATGCAAATATTGTTGAGGACCTCTTGGCTGACCTTAATGGGTCAAGGTGAATTGGTTGGGGTTTTGTTTAGTTGTGTTGTACTTGTGAAGAATTCTAAGCAACGCTGTTATCAGTCAGTGTCAGCTGGTTTTTCTCATGGAAAGAGTATCCTTTACAAAAATGCTGGCTGAGCTGCTTTCAGTGCCTGCAAGTGTTTTTTGTTTCTCTTTGAAGGAAAACTCAAACTTCACGGAAAGCAGCTGCAAAGCCTGTGGTAGCACCGAAGAAGCCAACAACTGTGTAGAAGTAATTGTTACTAATGAAAGCACTTCTTGCACTTGTCCTAGTAGTGGTACCCTATTAGGCTCACCTAAAATCAAGAAAGGTATGTTCAATGTTAGTGTTCTTCATTTTTAAAAAGCATTTCCCATTTATGGGGTGAACAGTGGTCACCTCTTTTTACAAAGGGGTCCCTGCCCGTGGCAGGGGGCGCGGAACGAGAGGTGATTTTTAAGGACCCTTCCAACCCAAACCTGTTTGGGGTCCTCTGAATTCTTTCTTGTTAGAGGCATAACTAAAGAAGGTGCAGCAGTTCCTACAGAAGGCAGTAATTTTGGCCTCTGTCTCAGGTTTATCTCCACACTGTACTGGCAGCGACTGTGGCTATTCCTCGAGCATGGAGGGCAGCGAAACGGGGTCCCGGGAGGGCTCGGACGTGGCCTGCACTGAGGGCATCTGCAACCATGATGAAAATGGTAGGTTTGGGGAGAAGATAATGATGCTTTAATATCCCCAGAGCTGCAGCATCTCAAAGGGAACCTGGCTGTGTTTTGCAGGGGACGATGCCTGCGTCCATCGCTGCGACGACAAGGAGGAGGATGGAGATAGCTGTGTGGAGTGCTGGGCTAATGCAGAGGAGAGTAACACAAAAGGCAAAAACAAAAAGAAGAAAAAGAAAAGTAAAGCTTTGAAGTGTGAGAATGACCACGTAAGGAACATGGCTCTGCCTGATGCTTCTCTAAATGCTTGTATTTGAAAGTAGTTACGTAAGGATTTTAAATTCCAGTTGAGACTTACGCTGAAAATGGGGCAACGGGGATCTCCTGTTCCCTTGTCATCCCAAGTTTTGGGGTTGAGGTTCTTCCTAGAGTAGGTTGTGAGGAAGTCTGTTCTATGTCCTATGTTTTACTCACTCTAACTGGATGTGCCACTCCCCAGCTCCCCAGCCACACATACAAGTATAAACATCTACCCTTGCTCACCTTTGAACCTTCCTCCTTTTCCCTCTGCTTCCATCTCAAACTCTAATATCCCACGTTAAACACCGCTGGCAGTTGATTGCAGCCTCTGTTCCCTTTCAGATTCAGAAGCTTGGGAGCTGTCTGGCAGATGCAGGTAGCAGAGAGACCTCAGGAAATCTCACGCACACAGAGTTTCACCGCGACAAGACCAAAGACACACACGCTGAGAGCTGCTGTAGCGCAGACAAAAGCGGCCAGCAGTTGCCTTGGTTTGAGCATATGAAAAATGTGTCACAGTTTGCAGAACCTACAGAAATGTCACTTGTCCCTGATACTGGAAAAGGTGCCAAAAGCTTAGTGGAACTCCTTGTAAGTAACCGCTGCCTTCGGATTTTAGGTTGTGGCATCTCCCTTTAATCTTTGGGGTGAGCAATTGGGTCCCAGTGTTCAGTTCAGCTCCTTGTGCATGTTCCCTGAGAAGTTTATAATTGAATGCTTTGCAGAGGAGGAGAGATTGTCACTGGAATGCAGTGACAGAGCATGTAAGTGCTCATTGTCAAGGATTGCATTATTCCATGACATGATGTGGGCATTATTGCTGCCTTCAGGCCTCAAATGTTACTTCCCACTACAGGCTTCTGGGCAGCTTTCTTCTCTCTCCTTTCCTTTCCTATTCTTTCTATTTATTTAGATCCTTTGCTCTCTTTCTCTGCTTTTTCCTTTTCTTTCCTTTTTCTTTTCATTTTCCCTCTCCTCATTTTTCTTTCTCGCCTCCCTCTTTTTTTTCCCCTTTTTCTTTCCCCACCTTTTCCCCAAAACCCTCTGATAAAACCCGTCCTCTTCCCATGGGAATGTGCTAAGAGTGAAGTAGATTTGGATCCATTTCATGACCAAATTGGCTGCTTCTCTCCCCAACCCAGCACAGCCCTGTGTGAGTGGGGTGTCCAGATGAGCCAGCCGGGATCTGGGGTGACAGCTGGGGACAGATGTGCTGCACTGCTGGAGCTCTGAACAACCCGTTTCTCATTGCAGGATGAGTCAGAGTGCACTTCTGACGAGGAAGTGTTCATCTCCCAGGATGAAATCCAGTCCTTCATGGCAAACAACAAGTCTTTCTACAGCAACCGGGAGCAGTACCGGCAGCACCTGAAGGAGAAGTTCAACAAGTACTGTCGCCTCAACGACCACAAGGGGCCCGTCTGCAACAGCTGGCTGGCAACAGCTGGAGCCAACTGAACCCCATCCAACTCTGTCTGTCACTGAAACTCGAGATGACTACTGCGCCTTCTCCTTCCAAACTTAATTTAGTGACTTACGGCAAAATTTTATCTTAAATTAATGTGATTCTTTTTTTTTCTTGGTTTTTTTTTTTTTTTTTCTTCCAGGGGGAGGCTGGTGGAGGTGATTTCCTTAATTTTGTTCTTTCTCCAGGCTTGTATCTTTAGTTGAGTAGCTGTGCAAGCCTCTCTTCTAATTTAAGCCATCTCTTTTCATTCAATGTTTCTCTTCCTGTGAGACTTACAAAAAGCAAACTAGTGGCAAAGTAATGTTGTACCTATAATTCTGTACAGAATGACAAGGAGCTGAATATAAGATTTTACAAAGTAGACATCCATTTGCAAAATGTTTTGGATGTAATATGTTAAAGCGCAATGTGCAAAAATTTAAATAAAGAATATTTATTAATATGCAGAGTCGAGGTGGGTGTCTGTGTTTGTACTCAGAGTGCTCAATTCCTGCTGTTCAGTGGGGATGAGGAGAGGATAGCTGGTCTGGAAAAGGACGGATTCTTGAAAACCAGGACGTGCTTTGGGGGTGCTGGAGGTGCTGCCAGCCCAGCACAGCCTGGCTGTGTCGGTGGCACAGTCCCAACCTGACATTGCTCAGCATCAGGTGCCTGCTCTGCCTCCATGAGCTGGGATGAGGGATGGCTCTGGAAATCCTGGCCTCAGGGCTGTGCTCAGGGGGCAGCACGCTTCGGGGAGGGGGTTGGATTTGGGGCAGTGTTAAATCCCACCCTTTTCTTCCATCATCTCAATACCCGTACTTCTGCCTCTTCCATTCTAATTCATTTCCACGCAGTGAAATAACCTCAACTAATTTCTGGGAATTATTTGAGCATCCTTGGCCCTGTGGAGCGGGATAACAGCCCTTTCACCGTGCTCCTCATCCTCTGCTCTCCCCACTCCAATCCCCGCTTGGCCGCTGGATCCCTTCTCCACTCCTCCATCCCCAGCCAAACCCCAACCCCGCTCCCATCCGGAGCTCAGCGCACGGAGGGCGTGTCCCCATGGGCGTGTCCCCATGGGCGGGGCGTGTCCCTGGGCGTGTCTGCGGGGCGGGGCCGGCGGGCGGGCGGTGCTTTGTGCGCGGCGGCGGCGGCGGGGCCGTGCCGGGGCCATGGAGCGCTGGACCGGCCGCGTCGCGCTGGTCACCGGCGCCTCCGTGGGCATCGGCGCGGCCGTGGCGCGGGCGCTGGTGCAGCACGGCATGAAGGTGGTGGGATGCGCTCGCAGCGTCGATAAGATCGAGGTACCGGCGGGGCGGGGGCCGCCTCCCTCCCTCCTTCCTTCCCTCCTTCCTTCCCTCCCGGTGAGGCCGCGGCCGGGCGCTCACACCGAGCCCCCGCGGTGGGTGGAAGGTGCCCGAGCGAGCAGCGGGTTCCGTTTTGTTATTTTTAAAATATATTATTTATTTATTTATTGAGCCTCTTCTTATCGAGGTTAAAAATAGCATCTCCCCGGGAGCGGGATGCGGCCGCGGGGCCCCTCCAGCCCCTCGGCTGTTCCAGGCAGGGCGTTTTTGGGAGTTCGCGTTAAAACACGCTTGGGTCCTGCGAGGAGCATCTCTGCAGCCGCCTCAAAACCCTCATGGCGCTGGCTTGAGAATAAAGATGCTTAAATAAAGTGTTTTCTCGGGATCTTTTCTGTGCCCTGGTCAGCTGTGCCTCGCAGTGCCCCTACCCAAGGCTTATTTGCCGTTTAGGAAGTTTCCTCTCAGGGAGGAAATAAGTTTTAGTCATCTTAAGTGTGGGTGTTTGGAGCTAAAGGAGACCTGTGCGATACCCAGGGTTGTGTTTCCCTAGCCAAGGTGATAAGGGCTCTGCACAGCTGGCTGCACTGAGAATAAAAGATCCAAAATTCATGGAAACCAAGGCTTGGCGTCATCGGCGGCGTTGCCAAGTGAGGTTGAGTAAACGAAGTGCTTGGGAAAAGCCAAACTTTTCCCCTTTTTCCCTGCGTGTCCTGAAGGCGCCGCTTGCAGAGAGGAGAGAACACCGGCGTGACTTAGTGACCTGTCCTTTGGGGCTTGCTGCTAAATTTGGACTTCCCAGCGCTTGGATGGTGCGGTTTGCAGGGAAAGCTGAGCTCTCCAAAGGCTTTCCCACGTGCAGCTGCCGGTGGTGGATGTGCTGGAGCCTCGGGGTGCCTGGCAAAGGATGTGCAAAGGATGTTGTTGCTTCCCATTCCCCTCCAGAGAAAAAGCTATTTCCAATATCGCTGCTTCCAGCAGCGCCCTTATCTTGGAGTTTGTTTTGGAATCTTTTCATTTGGGAAAGAAATCACCGCGGCTTGTGTTTTCCTTCGGCGTCCACGTGAGTTTCCTTCCTTTCTGAACCTCTCCTGGCCCAAACAGAGCGTGGGTTTAAAACCCAGCAGTGCTGCGAGGCTTTGCATTTTTATTTGGACGTGCCCCAGGGGCAGTGCCTCCTGTATCGATGATTGATCGGCTCTGCTCGGGGTGCAGATGTGCCCCAGTGCTGCTGGCAGCTCCCAAATGTCCTGTGGTGTCTCGGACACGTGTTCCCACAGCAGCTGATGTTTGTCCCCGTTCCCTCCCTCCTCCCCGGGTCCCCAGTGTGCCTGCAGCGCTGTCATTTGTTTTGCTGGGTGTCTGGACTGTGTTTTGCTCCGCTGCTATTCCTGGTTTATTTATTGTCCGGCATGTTTCCTTAACGAGGAAGAAAATCCCGGCGGCGCTGCCCAGCCCTGGGAAGGGAAGGTGCTGGAGCGTGGGGGGATCCAGGGTCACTGTGGGAACAGCTCTGTCACCTCCTGCCTGCCGGGGATGCGGTGGGAGAGCTTCGTGCCCAATCCTGCCGTGCTGCAGAGCGGAGCTGTTCGTGGAGCTTCCCTCCGGCAGATTTGCCTTGAGGCTTTTCCTTTAAAAAGCAAAAAAAATAGGTAAAATAGGAAGATATCCAGACTTGGAACTGGTGAGTTGGGGGTTTGATTAAAGGGGGGTTTCAGGGATGCTCACAGTGATGGAGGGAGGAGAGAAGAGGGATATGGAGGATGCCAGAGCATCACAGCTGTAGTTAACAGAATTATGGAATCCCAGGCTGGTCTGGGCTGGAAGGGACCTTAGAAACCATCCCATTCCAGACCCCATGGGCAGGGACACCTTCCACTACCCGAGGCAGCTTGACATGGAAAAAGGACAAGCAGCAGGGTGTAAAACCTGGAATACAGAGCTCACTTTACAACACAAAAACATCCTATTTCATCAAAGTTCATGAAAACCACCAATCTTAAGGTAAAACAGCTCTAACCCCTGTGTGAGGTGGTTTTGTAACCTCCAGCTAACTGAGAGAGCAGGTTGTCTAGTGGGGATTTAGCTCGGGCAAGAAATGCTATGTCAAGATTTCTTAATCTCTCAGAAAATCAGATAAAGGCTTGAGGCGAGATAACGGAGGATTTGCAAACTCGCCTGTTTGGCATTAAACCCCTGTCACAACTCCAGTGGTCTTTATTTGGCTTTTGCAATGAAAATGTTAATGGCTCACAAAAAAAAAACCCCAAAAACCCAAAATACCACAAAAAAACCCTGCAGAAGGATCTTTTTGGTTTGTTTTTTTTTTTCCTTCCAGTGGCTGCACTGGCCACGTTTTCCTTTCTGCTCCCCGCTCCCGCTGCTTCTGCCACTGCAAACTCTTCACGTGGGTCATCAAACAGGAACTTTTAACAGGCAGACATCGAGGAATATAAAATATAATTAAGCTGGCTGTGTTTTCCTCCTGCATTCCAGGAGGTGGTTCAGGTTGAAGGCTTGCTTTAAATGCAGAGCCTGGAGGTACTAACAGCTGTCAAGGACTTCTTGGCGTGCACTCAGTGAATGTTTGCTGCTCTCCAGACACTGCCACGCGTTCCAAGTCAGGAGCTTTCACCAAAGCCAAGCGTTTTTAGCAGCTTGGAGGACCAAACTTTGAGGGGAGAATGCTCTTTGGGAGATGATCACGCTCACAGGGATCCCCTTTGCTGCTCCTGGGGTGTCCAGAAAGATTTGCTGAGATTTGCAGCCACTCTGGTGGCTCTCCAACTTCCCTGCTCCTCGTGTTTTCCAGGAATTTGTGTTTGGTGTCCGGCTTCTTGCAGCAGCACAAAAAAACCCCAAAACAAAACAAAAAAAAAGGGGCAGGATTTGCACAAAATTTGGGACAAAATTGGCAGGACTTGCACAAAATTTGGGACAAAATTTGCAGGATTTGCACAAAATTTGGGATAAGATTTGCAGGAATTGCACAAAATTTGGGACAAGATTTGCAGGATTTGCACGTGCATGGGACAAAATGTTCCCCCCACCCTCTCCCAGCTGGCAAAGCCCTCTCTGGTCTTTTATTCAGTGAGATTTGTGAGTTGTGTTTTCCAGGGTTCATCCCCAGGGTGGGGAAGAACTGGGAGGGATTTCCTGGCTCAGGGGGACTCTGCAGCTTTTCCCTTGCAGGAGGACAGGGAGCTGTTTCCAAGGGGTTGGCAGTGACTCTGGGGGTTTTTTTCTCATTAAAATTGATTTATTTTGCGTTTCTAGAGAATGGCAGAAGTGCTGGCAGGTGCTGTCCCTCCATCCATGGTGTCAGGGCCCTGGAGATGCTCCCACCTGCTCCAACTCACTGAAAATCTTCCTTCCTCCCTTGGAAACTTTGCTCTGGTGTGACCAGGGACACCATGCATGCCATGTTCCAAAAGAAATCCATTTTTTTTCCCCCCTTTGTTGGCGTGCTGAGAGCAGAGCCATGCAGGAAGCAATAAACCCGCCTTAAGATACAAGGTTTAACCAATTCATTCCGATGCGTTTGTGACAGGTATTGATCAAAGGTAACATTTATAACCGGGGCCGGCTTTGTCAAGGTTAGATCTTGCTCAGGGAGCAGCCTTTGATAAGCTGAGCCATTGATTGCAGGTTGGAGCAGCCCAGCCTCTCAGGAGGGTGTGTGGGAGGAGGAGGAGGAGGAGGAGGAAGGAGCTGAGTCTTCCTCGTGGCATCTGAGCATCCAATTTTGGGGCTCTCTGGTCACTTCCATGCACCCTAAGGGATGCTCCCAGAAGGGGGATTACCAGCTAATTGTTGAGTGTGGTGTTTAATGACTTGCAGGCGGATCAGGTCGATGGTTTGGAGGTCACCTGGTTCCATTTTGGGGGTGTGTGTCCCTGTGCCCAGCAGCTGGGGTGGCTCTCCTGGGCTGTGCCCACAGGTTTCCCCAATTTCCAGGCAGCTTTGGGCAGGATGATCCCAAGGCACGGTGCCTGTGGAGTGAGGGAATGACCTTCAGAGTCTCCTTGGCCTCTGGGAGGGATTGTTTTGTGTTTGGCCAAGGCTTTTCCTCGGGGATGGTGGGCTCAAGGCCTCCGAAGTGCTTTTATTGCCGCTTGTCCCTGAGCAGATGCTGTCCTGAGAAACAGCAGAGATCCCAGAATTGCTGCCCACGCTGGGGGGAGCAAACACTGCTCTGGCCCCTGCCTTTCCTCAGCCCCTCAGGGGGCTTAAACCAGCTTGGATCCCTCCTCTTCCTCCCCCAAAATGTGCTTTAAGGATGTCACTTGGCAGCGAGCCCCCCTTCTCTGCTCTCCTGTTCCCCTGGCCTTTGCCATAGAGCAGCAGCACCATGCTCAGAGCCCTAAAAATCAATAATAACCCAACCTTTCCTGGGATTTTGGAGCTGGGATTGGGGGGGCTGTGCTGCAAGGAAGGTCAGCTGTGCCTCAGTTTCCCTGGGTAAAACCTGGCAGCTGTCCCGGGAAGGTGGGAGGGCTGTGTTGGACACAGAGGGGACTTTCTGGCTGGGTTTGGGTTTAAGGAGAGCCCCCAGGGTGAAGAAACCCCCCCGGTGTTTTTGCTGGGTTTTTTTAGCAGTTGAGGCTCTTCAGGAAGCAGTGGGATGCGCTCAGGTTGAGCTTTCCCCTCTCCCCTGCAGGCTGGGCAGTGCCAGTGGGGATTCCCTGGCACTAATTCCCGGATGTGTCTGTGCCACCCTGGCTCTGGGGGATGCCGGATTTCCCCCTGCCAGCCCCGTGGGGCTCAGCCTCAGCTCTGGCCAGCTTAGCTGGGATTAGGCTGGCCTGGCTGCAGATGTGGGATCAGGGCACCTGCAGCTGTCAGTGCCCCTGGCAGGGCTGGCACCCCCTGCTCCCCCCTGGCTGGGCTGTGCCAGAGCCTCCTCTGCCTGTCCATGGCTCACAAACCCGGGCTGGAGCAAAGCTCAGCCCCCGCCACCGGAATTTGGGAGCTGGGAGGTGCTGGGGGCAGGCCAGGCTCCTGGTGGTGTGCATTAATCTGCCTCTGCAGAAGAGGATTCCCCGGGATTACAGCCTGGGAGTGTGGAGGAGCAGGAGGGAGCACAGGGGGGCTGGCAGGGGACACTGTGACATTGGGGACCTGCAGCTGTGGTGCTGTTCTGGTGCTGTGTGCACCCCTGGGTGCAGCTCAGAGCTCTGGCTGTGTTGGCATCTGCTGGGGCTTTGGCAGGGTACGCTCAGGATATTCTCATTTCTCTCTTTTACCCATTGTGGGTACCTGCTGCTCTCCACACCCCTCTGATCCTGCATTTTCAGGGCGTCCCAGACCTTCACCTGCAGGACCAGGCAGGGTTTGGCTTAATTAAAATAATCATTTCTGCAGGTGGAGGTGCCACGGGGGGGCAGCTGCCAGGCTCTGGGGGTGTCAGGCAGGAGCTCAGCTCAGCTCTGGGTGTCTCTGGGTTTTTTGGGGAGTCTGCTCCATCCCAATCCTGGCAGTGATGAGGCTGGGTCCTGGCTCTGCTGGGTCTCTGAGGGGATGGTGGAGCTCCAGAAAGCAGCTCCAGCCCTCAGCAGGGTGTTGGGGAGCAGCTTCATCCCTAGACACGGTGCTGGGGAGCAGTTTCATCCCTAGACACGGTGCTGGGGATGCTGCAGGAGGGCAGGGAAGCATTTCTGTGCAGGATAACCTGTGCTGGGCAGGCTGAGCTGAGTCCCAGGGCAGGCAGGCTCTGTGGGGCTGGCTCTGGGACAGGCACAGCTCACAGCAAAGCAGGGATATTGCTCTAATGAGCTGTCACGGTGACAGCAGTGTCTCCTCCTCCTCCCCCATGCCAGCCTGGAGCAAGGAGTGAAGAACTGGAAGTGCCTTGACGTGAGGAGGGATGGTGTGAGTGCCTGGAGGGAGCAGGGAGCTCCTTTCCATCGGCTCACGAGGGAATTGAGAATAAGGTGAGCTGAGAAAAACATATCCTGGGATGCTGAACTGCTGGGAAAGTGCAGGGAGCAGAGCAGCCTTGGAAAAGCAGTCTGGGAGGGCAGCTCCCAGCTCTGGGGAGATGTGAGGATGGCTCAGCAGGAGCTGGGAGGAAATGTGGGGTAATATTTACCCTTGGATCAAGGTACCCACTCCACCTGACAGTGGGGACACAGCTCTGGATCTCGCTCATGGTCACAGAGCCCTGTGGAAATAAATCAATCAGCCTCACCTTAGTGCTTTATCCACTGTACATCTCTATTATGCTGTTGTGCTGCTATTAAATCTTAATTAAAAGCAGCTCCAGACCTGCCAGTCAGTGGAATGAAAGGGTTTGTGAGCTCCCAGTTTCCTTTCACAGCTGTGATGCCGTTTGTTAGAGATTTTTCTCCTTCATTTCTTTTAGACAGCAGAAGTGATTGGGGTGGCTTTGGTGCTTTTGCAGTTGGTTTCTTGGTGCAGTTCTGTGTTCAAGCACGAGCTCAGCCAGTGGGACACCAGCACCTGTGAGGAATGGCAGGTTGGATTAAAAATTCCCTAATGGCTTTAATCCCTCTGAACTAGATGTGTCTGAGGTTAATGGGATGGTTTGCCAAATAAAGCCCTGCTGGACTCTTTCCCCTCCTCTTTAGGGTCCCTTGACATTTTTATATCAATTCCTTGTGTGGAACCATTTTGGCAGGGCTGAGTGTGAGTGCAGCGTGCACTGTGCCCCCCATGCACAAAGAGCATTAACCCTTTCTGGGGAGAGCTGCTGGACACAGCAAAGCCATCCCATCAGTGTCAGACACCCTTTCACTCTGGGTCACTCCTGGCTGAGCATTTCCACACACCCAGGGGTCATGGTGTGCTACAGAGGTGCTGGAAGTGTCCCAGGACAGCCTGGACAGGGCTTGGAGCACCCTGGGACAGTGGAAGGTGTTCTTGCCCATGGCAGGGGGTGAACTGAGAGATCTTTAAGGTCCCTTCCAACCCAAACCATTCTTATTTCAGATTTCCAGCTGCTGGACTTGCCCTGACCCTGTCTGTATTGCTGCTCACTCTCAAATTGCTCAGGAAACCTGGAAAACCACCTTTTCTCTCCCTCTTTTTTTTTTCTTTCCTCCTTGTGCACAGTGCTGTGCTCAAAATGGAACGAGCATCACTTGAGTGACTTAATGGATGCTCTGAAAAAACAAAAACCAACACCAAACCCTCTGTGAGCTCCCTAGCTCAGAGAGTTGCTTTTCAAAAGTCTCTTGCAAACTTGCCCGCAGTTGATGTTTCTTTGAAGAGCCCGTGAATGACTCTTTATCTGTAGATGGTTGAGGCACTCAGCCCTGCCTGGGTGTCAGCACTTGGTTTTCAAAGAGAATTTGTGAGCACCAGTGCAGCCTGAGAGATGAAAGGATCTGAGGCAGCGAGGCACCAGGCAGGCAGAGAAAGGTTTTGAGAGAGATTTGATTTCCCTGGTCACTTGTGTCAGAGAAGGTTTTCTCCCAGGGGCAGAGTCCTTTCTCTTGGTGTAGCTGGAGCTGACTGGGGGCACTGGGGGCTGCCCAGAGCTCACAGCCACAATGCTGGAGGGACCGTGGTGGGACATCTGCTCCAACCCCCTGCTCCAGCAGGGTCATCCCAGAGCAGATCACACCCCCTGTGTCCTCTGCTGCTTCATCTGTGGCTCCACTGAGCAGGGAAGGGTTTCTCCACATGGACGTGGAGACAGAGCAGTGAGACACAGCCCTGTGTCCCTCTGGGCTGTCACTGAACTCCTCTGTCCTTTCCTGTCCATGTTGATGGGCTTCTCTTCCCTCCAGCCAGCTCTCCTGGCTTGGTTCCTGCTCTGGGAGCTTCCTCCCACCCCCCTGTTCTTGTGTTTGTCATTTTTGAACACCTTTGGCGTTGCCTGGTTCTCACTCTCACACCAGCTCGTGGTCCTTTCGCCCCTTTTCCCCTCCTGTATCTTTGCAGGAAAACCCCTCCATCCCTGGAGCCCTTTAGAACCTTCCAGCAGCCCTTCATGCTGCTGTGAATTTTCTAAACGCTGCTCTTGCACATTTCCCCCCACCCCTGACTGTTTTTTTCAGCGTGTGCTCTGAAGGAATATACATTAAAATATACATTAAAAATATACATTAAAATATTCATTAAAAATATTCATTAAAAATATACATTAAAAATATACATTTAAAATATACATTAAAATATACATTTTTCCCACTCCCATCAGCACATCACCAAGGTTGCCTGCATGGCAGAGTGCAGGCAGCTCCAGGAGGGCACAGAGAGGCAGGATCCAGTGCCAGGGGCAGCTTTGTTCAGGCAGGGATGCAGGGAGGCAGGG
>VZSR01002145.1:1640420-1654492 GCA_013398615.1 Brachypodius melanocephalos | reverse complement strand
TCCGTGCCCCGCCGGGATCTCCGCCAGCTCCGTGTCCCGGTCGCGCTGCTGCGGAGCGGGGCTGGGTGTTCCCCTCACGCCGTTGCCCGTCCCCGTCCCCCCGGGCAGGGTTTCCCCGCCATGGAGCGGGCGCTGCTGCCCCGCCTGTGCCGGGCCCTGCGGCTGTGCCGGGCCGGGCTCCGGTTCCGCTCCACCCGCGGGGCTGAGGAAGGAGCTCTCCGAAGCCGCGATCCCCCCGCATCCCTCCCGCAGGGCCCGGAGGCCGGGCGGGGATCGCGGACCGGCCGGGAGCTGTTGTGGGCACAGCAGGACATTCCCCGGGCCGGCAAGGGGAAGGGGCCGGGGCGGAACGCGCTGGCCCTGGAGAGGACTAAAGGCTCGGAGATCCTGTTCGGGGTGGCCCCGTGCCGGCTGGCGCTGGCCCGGGAGCGGAGGGCGCTGTTCCGGCTGTTCCTGAAGGAGCAGCGCGGCGGCGGCGGCGGCTCCGGGCGGCCCCTGAGGGCAGAGCTGGCCCTGCAGGCCGCGGCCCGCGGGGTGCCGGTGCTGCACCTCCCGGGCCGGGCTCTGGACGCGCTGTGCCGGGGCCGGCCGCACCAGGGAGTGTGTCTGGAGGCCGCCCCGCTGCCCTTCAGGAGCCTGCGGGACGCTGAGGAGCCGCGGCAGGGGGATGGAGAGAGCGGGAGGCGGCAGCTGCTGTGGCTGGTGCTGGAGCACATCCAGGATCCCATGAACATGGGGGCTCTGCTGCGCGCCGCCTATTTCCTGGGGGTGGACAGAGTGGTGGCCACCCACAGCAACAGGTACGAGCCCCGGGAACAGGTACGGGCTCCTCCAGCCCCTCCTTTCCTCCCAGACAGGTTTCCAGGCTGCATCGCTCAGCTGTTGTTTAAAGAGATTTCTGGGGCTGATCCTGAGCAGGATTTGGGGTGCTGCTGCTCGGCAGGCAGGGTGTGGGATGTGGGATTCCAGGCTCGCCCTGGGCTCCGCTTGTTTTAACGCATTCTGTGTCTCAGTTGTCCCACCTGTGACCCGTTTCCTGGGTTAATTCCTGAGCCCTCCTATTCTCTATAGGAAAACACATCCATACAGCGAGTGGGATCTGGAGGAGGGTTCCAGAGGCGGGAGAAGGAAGTACAGAAACAAAAATTCACCTGAATTTCCTCTCGTGTGACGCTTTCCCATTCTTCTTGCAGCTGCCCCTTGACTCCCATAGTGAGCAAAGCCAGCGCTGGGGCCATGGAAGTCTTTGATGTGTACAGCACAGATGATCTGCAGGGCTTTTTGAAGGTACAGTGAGCCACTTTATGTTCTTTTTTCCCTTCAAGGAAACTCAAACACTGGAGGAGGCACAGGGGGAGTCCTGAGTTATTTGCAGTGCTGGACACTGCCCCATTCCATCGGGTAGAGAGAGAGGGTAGCTGTTTTTCCTGGAAGCTGGTGGCACCAGGATAATCCTGTGGGTCTTGGTGTGCCAGGGTTTGTCTCCCTTCTCCTCGGGATGTGTGGCAGAGCAGCATACCGGGGCCCAGGCACACGGTGGCAGCATTGGGCAGCCTTTGGAGCAGGGAATAGAGGAAGAACCAGGGCTGGGGGGAGCTGCTGGGAATCTTTTTACATTTTCCCTATGCAACGAGGTGTGAGAGGGAGCCCTTTGCAGCTAAAAATTTAAGGGATGCAAAAAAAAACCCTCCAGTCAGCTTAACTGAAAATGTAAATAAAAGAGTGTTTGCGTGCATGACTTTATTTCTTTTTAAGCTTGGCAATTCCTGATTTCTTTCCCTTCTCTAGGCTAAAAGTGCAGAAGGCTGGGAGGTGGTGGGAACAGTCAGCAGGCCTGAGGATGTGGAAGATGTTCCTGTCATCAGCTGCTCGGAATTCCAGTGGGACAAACCCCTAATTGTGGTGATAGGTATTTCCATTTGCAGATCTCTGGGCTGGGTGGGGTGCAGCTGTGAGGGGCATGCTTCACTCCAGGGGTTGTTCCAGGTCTGGAAAAGCAAAGCTGAGAGGAAATCATGGAATGTTCTGGCGTGAATAAAGCAGGGGCGAGCTGAGGGGGCTCCCAGCAGGAACAGTTTGTGGATGCACAGAGAGTTGAGCAGAGTGGAGGGTGGGGGTGGCAGTTTTGGTGCCAGGGCAGCCACAGTGTGGTGTTTGCATTGTGTTCTGTGTTTTGATCCTATGCTGGAGCCCCAGGTTTGGATTTTCTGTGCTGGTGAACCCCAAGCTGAGGGAGAGCCCTGGAGGTGTTTGCTCTTCCTGCACAGAGCTGCGCAGGGGGAGCTGTGCCACATTTCCCCTTAAAAACCAGGAATGTCTGGTCTGGGAAGAGCACGAGGGGGTGGTGTGGGTGCAAAGCTGGGCTTTGTGGCCACCCCTGAGAGCAGTCAGGGCACACCTGGCAGAGGGTGACAGCATGCAGTGCTGGCCGTGGAGCAGGAGCAGAGGAATCCCCTCCCTCTTGGAGCAGTGGCTGCCACTTCCCTGAGCACCTGAACAATTCCTGCAGGGAATTCTGCCCACTCTCTCACCTTCTGTATGCAGAGTTTGGACTTGTGCAGCCTCCCAGAAGGAGGAGGGAAGGGGAGTAGCAGCTTTGTGGCAGCAGGAGAAAGAAATCCCCCCAGGAAGGCAGCTCCAGGCACCTGTGTGTGGCTGTGCCTTGTCTCCCACTCGGTGTCACCTGGCCCAGGAGCTGGCTGGAGCTTTTACACTTGGAAATGGAGTCCTGCTGGCCGGGAGCCAGGGAGGGGCTGTAATCTTGCCCCGTGCTGGGGCCGGCTTGGCTCGGAGAACATTCCTTTAATTAAAATGTTTATTGAACTCCTGGAAACACTGACAAGACAACGGCCGCAAATCTGGCATCTCTACAAGATGTGTGGAGCTGTATTCCAGGGGGAGCAGGGGGGCTGGCAGCTCTGCTGATTGCCCACAAAGAAATGCATCCCACAAACGGCGACAGCACCCGCACACAGGCAGGGGCTGCCAGCGGCAGCGGCGTCGTTACCTTGAGTTATGAGAGATTTCTCCAGGAAAAAGTCCAAATATCCTTTTGTCAGGGGAGATTGGAGGCTGATTGGTAGATGCATGAGGAGAGCTCCCGGACCTTGCAGCAGTAATGATTTCAACTCTCTGCTGAGCACTAACTCTTGGCTGAAAAGAAAATTGAACATTACGGTCGTCTGATGCTGGGCTTGTTGGGAGAAACGTCCTGGATCTGAATATGGAGCATTCCTGCAGCTGCAGGGAGCAGCAGAGATAATTCAGCCTGGGATTGAGCTCCCTGGCACCACACAGATTGTCTTGTAAGTTAAGCATTTGCAGCCTCCAGTTCCCCCTCCTGGCATCCTGGCTGGCTTGGCAGAGAGTGATTTGGACAGTCCAGCTTAATGTTGTCTGCACTGGAGTCATTGCTGGAGGCGACAGACAGCTCAGACTGGGAGCCTGGTGCACACAGGAACAGATTGGGAGCACTTAGATGGCTGAGTAAGAAGAGTTTCTGGGTAATTTGTTCTTCTTAGACCTTCAGTCTTTAGCTCGGGTTTTAAGGCTCTTCACAGAGCTGCTGGTTTTATGGAAATGCTCATTTTGCATGTTTTTCTGCTGCTGGATCTGAATTTCCTGCACTGGAAACTGCAATTGTGAGTGGTGTTAGTTGTAAATGGGGCAGGAAATGTGTTTTTATCATTTCACCGGGCTCTGGTGTTTGAGCTCTGTCAGGGAGGGACAAAGCTGAGAGGTGGAAGTGGGAAGTGTTTTGTTCACCAGTCTAAACCAGGATTTAATCTGATTCAGTCAATACTCCCTCCCTTGTGTCACACTGTGCAAGTCGTCTTGCCCTGAATTTATCACTCCTAATTATTTTAAGCAGCCAGGGCCATAAAAAGCTTTGTAAAAGCTGGAGGCAAAATTGGTGCCTTTATTGGGAATTGTGAGACCCTTATCAGGGGCAGGAGAGGATTTCTCCAGGAGCCATTGCTGCTGTCCCAGTTGGAGAGTCCCTTGGGGGGGTGGTGTGAGAGGCTCAGGAGGCAAACACCACTGTAAGGGGTACAGCTTTTCCTGGATACTATTTCTGGCCTTTTTAAACATCCCTGGAGCAGTGGTGAGGAGACAGACAGGGCCATGGGAGGCCTGGCTTTGATTCCTGGTGTCACCCTGTGACCTTGGATAGCTCCCCCAGGCCTTGTGTGCACTGCTGGCTTACAGCAGGAGGGAGAGAGCCCCCAGGATGGGGTTAGAGGCTTCTGAAAGCTCACTGACCCCCGCCAAAGAGCTTTTGCCACGACTGATTCCATCTGGGAAGGTGATTCAGGATCCCCAAAGCATCCTCTTCCTTACCCAAAGTCCATCTTAGATCAGCCCAGTAAAACATGAGGAGTAAAACATGCTGACACTTGCCACCCCTGCATGGTCAGAGGGGTCAGGGTGCCCTGGCAGTGCCACCCCAGACCCCTCTGGGGCTCAGCCAGGTCAGGGCACGGCTGTTAGAGAGGAGCTTTGGCTGCCACATGCTGGGCCTGTTTGCCAGAGGTGTTTGGGATGAGCTGGCCAGCCCTGGAGCTGCCTGTGCTGCTCCAATAACAATGTGGAGGAATTCTTTGGAGAGCCAGGCGGGCTGGGAGGTCCGTGGCCCTCAGCATTTTCACCTGTCTGCACACAGCATTGTTTAAAGCCTCTCCCTTTCCATTTCCCTTTGTGACAGGGTGAGTCAAACAACTCCTAATGACCTGGGATAGATTTCAACTCTGTTTCACCAGTGTATCAGCCCAAACATATCAGGGCTGCTGGCTGGTTTAACAACTAATCAATTGAAGCCTCTGGTTAAACTGTGTGCATGCACAAGTTGCACCCAGGCCCTGGGGGGTGTGTGTGTGTGTGCTGGGAAGGTTGGAGCTGTCCCTGGCAGCAGGAGCTGTCCCTGGCAGTGGGGATGTGAGATTTGGTGGCCCAGAGCTGCCCTGTGGCCCCTTGCCTTCCTTGTCCCCATGCCAGCAGCCTGTGCCCACAGGGAGCTCTCTGCTGGCACAGCAGCTGCTCCCCGTGGCATCTCTGTGCTCTGTGCAGCTGTGGTGCAGAGATATTCCTCAAAACCACTTTGGGTGCTGGAGAACAGATCCAGGGAGGGGAGGGAGGGAAGGGAGGAAGGTGCCTGGCTCCCCTCTGGTGGCTCGGTTGCTGTGTGAGGCAGCTGAGCGTGGGGAGAGAGGGTCAGAGAGACAGAGCAGGAGCAGGAGCTGCCCTGGGGAGGGGGAGAGGCCGCGGCAGTGCTGTGAGCTGTGCTGAGCAGTGTGTGTGCCCTGCAGGCAGTGAAGGGGAGGGCCTGTCCCTGGAGACTCAGCTGCAGTGCCAGAGGATGTTGGCCATCCCCCCCGGCAGGGCGCTGCACCCCGGCATCGACTCCCTCAACGTCTCTGTGGCTGCAGGTGAGAGCGGTTCTGAGCACCAAACCCCCACCTCTGCACTGAACAATCAAACATCCAGGCCCACTGGATGATTTTCTTGTGGTTTGAGGAAAAAAAAAATCCCTTAATCTTTTTTTGTCTTGTTTTGTTTTCCTACAGGTATCCTCCTGCACTCCATCTGCAGCCAGAAACGGAGGCATGGAGATTGAAATCCTCTTTATTTGGTGGAGGAAGCTGCTCAGTGTGGGTATGGAAATGCTCTTCCCAGGGTCTCCACCATCACTGAGAGTTCCAGTGACCTGAGCTGCATTTTGGCTGCTGCAGAAGCCACCAGCTCCCTGCCTTAACACCAAAGGCGGACACATTGATGTCTGTAGGTGACACCCGGGAGGAGCAGCTGTGACAAGGCAGGCAGGTCTGGGAGCAGCCAGTTTTGGCAGGAAAACACCCAGGCATGGCTGCCAGCACTGGGGACTTTGTGCATCACTTGAACAGTGGAGATAATTTGGGCTGTGGGTGAAAGTGCCACTGAAGGTGCCCTGTGCCCTCCCCTGGGCAGCAGCTGCTGGGTGCCAGCTGTGCTTGGGAACCACTGGAGCTGTTTTTTCTGTGTTTGTTTGTAAACCAGGTGTGCAGCCCTGCCCAGGGCTGGCAAACAGCTGCAGTGGGGGGAAAATGCAGCCCGTGGAAATAAAGCTTTTGTAAAGATTGGTTGTAGACTCAATCAATCCGTTTTGTGTCATAAAAAATCCGGAGTGTGATTAGTCCCTCAGGTGGGAAGAGGGATCTAGAGCTCATTTCCTTCTGGGGAAATTTCCTTTCCAAGCTGGGTTGATCGTACTGGAGGCTGAGGTGCCCCAGGACCACTGTCCTGCTGATGGCACTGGGGTAGCTTCATTTGCAGCTATCCTGCTTGAAAAACCAGGCAGGCTAAATTACTGAGAGCCAAAAGAATGTTATCACTTAGCACCTTAATTATTTTATTTAGCTACCGTGGCCCTTTGCATAGGATTCCTCATTAACACTTAATTTACAGTGCCCTTTAGGGATAATTTCAAACAATTCCGCTCAGTCTCCCCCCTCCCCTCTTCCAAATGAATAAGTAAATCACTCGGAGTGACTAATTAGGACTTTCCTTTGAGCTAAATGGAGTCTGTAAACCTTGGTCTGCGGATGTGGGGGTGTTCCCTGTGTGTCCCCGGGAGGGTCTGGCTGGTGACACTGGGGACACTGCGGGTGCCTGGGATGGGGGACAGGGCATGGAGCTCCTGGAAGGTGTCCAGGGCTCCCTTTTGCGGCTGCGAGGGAGAGGAGAGTGCCTGGGGTGGGGACACGTCCCCTGAGCTGTGTCCTGAGGGAAAGGACAAATCCCAAACTCCTCTGAAACCACACCATCGTACAAACGAGGGCTGTGTTACCAAATCCACAGGCAGCTGAAGAACCCTGAGCTGGTGCATTTTGGGGGCTGAATTTGCTCCTTTTTTTCTGGTTCAAAGCTGAAAGGAAAAGGCTGCAGGCCCAGAGACTCCACCAGCCCCGTGGAGCTGCTCAGCAGCCGAGGGTGCCCCAGCAGAGGGTGCCCGTGCCTCAGATTTGCTTATTTTCCCGAGGAGAGATTCCAAGATTCAGCACTTGGCTAACTGAATCCTTCCTCTGGAGCAGCAGGGATCAGGGTAAAGCCATTTCTTCGTTCTTGACCTACAGGTAAGTGTATTTATTTCCCATCTCATAGGAGCTGCTGTTTCTCCCTTTTTATTTCTGTTTTTTTGGTCTCAGCAGTGGGGAGGCACTCCTGGCTTTGTGTGGCTGGGGAAGCTGGGCTCTGCCAGGCTGTGCTTGGCCATCTGCTCAGCCCCTCCAACCAGGAGGCAGCTCAGGAGCCCTGCAGCAGCTCCTTTGCTTCTGGAAGGCTCCCAAAAAAAGCTTTGGAACCTCCCTGTCCACCAGAGTGGGAGGAGAAGCTGCTGCTTGGCCATCAATCACTGCAGCAGCCATCCCGACTGTCCTGTGAATTCCCCAGTCCTGAATCCATGGAGCACCTTGATCTGGCACGGGGGAGTCAGACAAGCCTTCTTGGGAGTTGCCTGAGCTTGAATTTCAGGATTTGAGTGCATAACTGGGGCTGCAGCTCGGACTTTGCTGCTTGTGAGGGCCCCGAGTCCCACTCTGGGTGTCTCTGCTGTTCCCACTGATCCCATTTCCCTCTGTGGAAACTTTGAGCCCCATTTTATTCCACTGGGAGCCACCTGCAGTGGCTTCTGGATGGAGCTGATGCTTTGTGCCCCATCCTGGGACTCTGCACTCTGCTACCTTTGGAGCTGGAGCTTTGTGCTGTGCCATTTGCCCCTGATCTAATAAATGCAATCCATTAATTGGATCATTGCCCGCTTCTCCAGTTAATTTCCTGGATATTTTTAAATGTTAAAATGTAGTTTTTATAGTCTTTCATTATTTTTAGCCTTAAGCTTGACTATAATCGTCCCTGTAATGTAACTGTAAAAAACTCCCAGCTTTATATCATAAAGGGGGACATTAATTGTCATTTTTTGTGTACATCAGCAAGATCAAAACACGTTTCCTGATTACTTCTGTTTGTACATAGAGTCTCTTTGATATTTAGATATGAATAAAGTGTGTGTGTGTGTGTAATTTGAAAGTCAATTCTTCCCTCCCTGCTGCTTGTCAGGGTTCCTTTCAGAGGCTTATTTACCAAATTGATTTTAAAATTTACTAATTGGCCTTCCAGAATGATTTCTCAATAATCAAAGTGTCTCTAAGCACAGTGGCAAAATATTTGTTCCTCCTTGACTCCGAAGATGAGTTCAGCACTGGCACTGCCTTATCTTCAGCCAGGGGAAAACACAAATCTTCCCAACACCCAAAATCCACCCCAGGGAGCTCTGGCTGGGGGAGCAGCTCAGCTCCTGCCCCACATTTCCCTTTTGTGCTCAGGGTGTCACCACAGCTGGAAAAATCCCATTGCACCCAACCCAACGAGTGAATAAAAATCCCATTGCACCCAATCCAACCAGTGAAAAAAATCCCATTGCAACCAATTCACTGCTGGGTCCCAGAGATATTTTGGAGGCTGGAATGGCTCTGGGACAGGGGACATTTTCCCTCTCCCAAGCCCAGGCTGGTGGCAGGGGACGGGAGCAGCCTGGGAATGTTCCTGGAACTGGGAATTCTGCTGGGGCTGGGAATGTTCCTGGAACTGGGAATGTTGCTGGAGTTGGGAATGCTGGGACTGGGAGTGCTGCTGGAGCTGGGAATGTTCCTGGAACTGGGAATTCTGCTGGGGCTGGGAATGTTCCTGGAACTGGAAACGCTGGAACTGGAAATGCTGCTGGAGTTGGGAATGCTGCTGGAACCGGGAGTGCTGGAACTGGGAATGCTGCTGAAACTGGGAATGCTGCTGGAATTGGAAGTGCTGGAAGTGGGAATGCTGCTGGAAGTGGGAATGTTCCTGGAACTGGGAATGCTGCTGGAAGTGGGAGCGTTGCCCACGGGGCACCTCCGGAAGGCGCAGCCCCGATCCCGGTTTGTAAATGTAATCAACCTTGAGGTCTTGTTACTTCCACAGGTGCAATTAACATCACCATCTGCTAATCCGTGATTAACGATGTTTACAAATACGCTACAACACACTCAAACGTGCTGGCACTCTTTGGGGTGGGTTTTTTTTCCCCTTTGTTTTCCTTCCCTCCCCGCTCCAGCACGGGAGCTGTGCTCGGGAGGGATTGCCCCGTGGAATGCTCCCCCTACCCCACCATTAATTCACAGACATTTTGCATTTCCCTTATTTAAAAGTGCTGTTAAAACTCCAAACCAGCTGCAGGAATGAGGAGTTCAAACCAGGAGGTCAGTGCTGCTCAATGGGATTTAATTGCACGGGGGTTGAGGTACAAACTGATGAATCTGAATAATAAAACTTTGTGGGGAGCAACATACGGTGCAGCTTAAAGTAAATTTTTATCGATCATCCCACAGCTGATGTGTTAATGGGATGGCAGCCTTTGCTTTGGGTTTGATATCGACGTGGAGTTTTAATAATGTCACACAGGAATATTGTGGAGGGGTTTATCATTTAAAATAATAATAAAAAAAGGAGAGTGTTTTCTATTAACTGCTGCCTGCTTTTCCAGGAGAGAGGAATACATTACAAGGCTGCTGTGTGTCCTCCAGATCTAGGTTACATGTAATTGCTCAGTAATTGGTAGAACCATGTAAAAGCCATGGTATTTGCCAGTAAACCCCCCTAAGTTACCATGAAATTGGAGTGTGATATTTATTCTCTGCAAAACTGGCTGCCCAAACGCTGGGTGGGATCGGCTGGTCAGTGCAGGGGAGCTCCTGCAGGAAGGAGGATCCTTGAACCTTCAGCCTCAGGATTATCCACAGGATCCTGGGGGGGTTTGGGGTGGGAAGGGACCCCAAGGACCATCTCATTCCACCCTGTGCCATGGGCACCTCCCACTGTGCCAGGCTGCTTTATCCTGCCCTTGGGCACTTCCAGGGATGGAAGGCTCTGAGCAGCTTGTGCCAGGCTCACCACCCTCACAGGGGAGGGTTTCTTCCTAATATCCCACCTAAATGACAGCTATTAATAATCTAATATAGATATATTAGAAATAATAATAATCTAATAACCCTCTGATTGTCACAGCTCTTTCAAGGCCCAGCTCAACACGGTGGAGGCTTGAAATTCTCATGTTTTCCGTGGGCAGGGAACAGTAATTACACTAATGGTGTTTTTTGGAGCCTTTGGAGATTAAATATTTCTCAGTACACTGGGGATACCTCCATGGGTCACCTGTATTTTACCTTCCTGTTAAGCAGGACATCCAAAAGTGTTCCCAGCTTGGCGATTTCCATGATTTAAGCACAGCTCTGGTCTGGAGAGCTCCACTCAGAGGAGCCCCGTCAGGAATTTTTCCCTCCCAGGGCAGTGCTGGCTCCTTGGCACTCCTTGGAGCAGAGCAGCAGTGGCTGCCTGGCCCCTGAGCAGGAGTTTGACACTTTAAAACTGTGCCAGCGTGCTGGGATTGGTGCAAAGTTAAACCTGCCAGGTCTGAAGGTTTTTAGCTGGCCTGGTTTAGGAGCTGGGCAGGGATGTGACCCCACCCTGCACATCCCTGGGTCCAACCCCGACTCTACCACGCCAGGGACACGTTTATGACAAAATTTGGGATGGTGTCACGTGTTCCACGTGCCTGGCAGGGAGGCACAGCAGGGACAGTCACCCCTTTTCCCCAGGGATCACTCCTGGCACAGCAGCTCCACCCCAGGGCAGCATTTTGGGGTGAATCTGGCAGTTTTCATCCCTGCTCCAAGCCCTGGCACAGCCTCATCCCTGTCTGCTGAGGATGGAGCAGGCTGGTGCCACAAAACCACCTTGGGGTGAGCCCCTGAGCACCCAGGGAGCTCAGGAATTGGGGAATACTTCAAGAAAAGGGGGATGCAGGAGTGGCTGAATTCCCTGGCAGAATAAGGAGGTGTTGGTGCTGCCTCACAGCTTTGCCAGCCCTCATTAGCACCTCCCAGCCGAGCACAGCTCATTCCAACTGCATCCCAAACCTTCTGCTGGAGATGGCATCCCTGCCTCATATGCATTTTTATATAAACAAGGGTACTAAATGGCCTTTCACTTCCCTCTGTAATGCCTTTTTTAATGGAAGGTCCTGAATTAAGAACATATATATATGACTGGAAGAATTTTCTAAGTGATATTGAAAACCTATTGTGGAGTAGGATTTCTCCTTGCAAAATTATTTTAATGAGGTTCCAGTTTATTTTCTGGCTATATTTTACTTATTTAATCCTCCAGAGGGGCTTTTCAGAGGCAGCATCTCATTTTCAATGCAACTATTCTTAACATTAGGGAAAACTACCTTTCTGAAATGCATGAAGGGAAAAAAAAAAAACCCTGAACCAGAGGAAGATGTACGAGATAAGAATAAACTTGAAAAGCTTTGAGGTGGTTTATGGCTTCTCTGGAAAGAATAACAGTTCATGTATTTTTGTTATGGTGTGGTTTAATGATGCTTGCAGAAAAAAGATAAGGTAGGAATGGAAATATAAAATTAAACCAGCAAAGTGAATGTGATTATTTTAGTTACCAGTATTACCTGGGGGAAACGCTCAGGGGGTTTTTTATCTAGACTAAATATTTGCTTTTCTGAGAGGAAAGGGCCCTCTGCATCTCCTGGCACGAGGGTGGGAAGGGGAATTCTCCTGTGGCCCAGAGGGAGGATGAGGAGGGAAGGAGCCCTGGCTGTGCCGGTGCTGGTGCCCTGGGAATGGGATTGGGATTGGCACGGGGCTGTGCCAGTGAGGAGGATGAGGATGGGATGGCCCCAGAAGGGATTTCCCAGCCTCACCCTGTGCCTTGTGGCCCTGAGTGTGCCCTGAGCAGGGTGGGGAACAGGGGAGGCACAGTGGGGTGTGTGCAGCCAGCATGGGCCTGAGAATCCTGGACCCTTCAGTGGGATCTAGGCATGGCTGATTCCCTGGGGGGCATCATCCCAATATCCCAATATCCCATCCCAATATCCCATCCCATTATCTTATTATCCCATGGATCCCATCCCAATATCCCATCCCATTATCCCATCCAATTATCCCACCCCATTATCTCATTATCCCATGGATCCCATCCCTCTCTCTGCACCCATGCCCATCCCTGGCTGTGGCTGCACACCCAGAACCCCCCCAGCAAACTCCCCGAATCTTTAACACCCCCCCCAGCCCAGCCCAGCAGCTCTTGGCTTCCCTGAGCAGCTCCAAGGTTCCCAGGCTGGGATGGTGCAGGGGGATGAGGGATCAACAGGATCAGCCAAATTTGAGTCACTTCTGGCACACCAGGCTCCCCTGGGTCACGAGAGGCAAACCTGAACTGAGCCTGGTGTGTGGCCTTCAGCCTCCCTGGGTAGTTAATTTTTCAATTTCTTCCAGGGATCCGGGAGAGCAAAAAAGTTTGTTTATAATTAAAATACTTGGAGATTTATACTTTAATTGAAATAGCTGAAAAGAAGCAGTTTCTGTGTAGGTTTCTTCACTATCCGAATCTAAGGCAGATTATTATGTAAATTTTCTCGATCCTAAATTCATTACAATATTCAATTTCAGGAAATGCTCTTGACCATCTGCTGCTGCTCCAAGAAATGAGTCTTGGAGATTGTTTACCACCAGAAATGTTGTAGGTATTGAGGGTAAGGGCAATGTTCTCATTTCTGAGCCTGGTTATTTAACCTGGTGTGCTGAGGCCATGAGCTGGGTTGGGAAATGCATCAACAACAACAGCAGCTTCTGCTCTGGCCCTGTCCTGGAGTCACCCCCTCCCCAGTGGAGGAGAAAGGGTTCCAGTCCTGTTCTGATGCCTGGACTTTGATCTTCCCTGTATTTCATGTCCTGTGCACCCAGGGGTGCAGCTCTGAGCTCACAGTCAGGGTCACTCAGCTCTGCACACAGCACGGACACAAAACAAATCCTTTTCCTGCTGCACACCAAGGACAACTTTCAGCCCCAAAAGCACAACCAAGGGTGGCTGAAGGGAGGAACAAGAAGGATGGGACTGCAGAACCTGGAGCTGGAATGGGACAATTCAACCCCAATATACAAATGGACCAAAACTTATAAAAGTGTCAGACCTTGTGACCGTTTGTCCATTTTTTGACCATTTTGTGTCCATTTTGTGCCCATTTTGGGTCCACCTTGGCTGTTGCCCTGCCCAGGCTCTTGTCCTGCCCAAGGTGGATCCTAAAGGCCTTTTAATAAATCTCTGCTTTATTCTCTGGCTCTGTCCAGTCTCTGTTCCAGCTCAGCCTTCCCAAGGCACCCCTGCTGCTCCTGGGGAGGCAGTCTGGTTGGTTCCTGCTCTCCATAAAAGTGCTTGGGGATCTCCTGGGATGAAAATCATCTGCAAAGTCCGATTTGGTGCTGGCTGTCACCTCCAGGAGTGCCCAGAGGAGCCTGGTGCTTTCACCACAAGCCTTGTCTGTGCCCTGAGCAGGAGGGGAACAGGGCTGTGGATGGACAGACAGGGATGTTCAGAGTGCTTGGATGGACACTGCAGCATGGAATGTGATGGACAAAGGGTTTTCTTCCTGTTCTTCATCCGTGGACAAACTGCACCCGCTGTTTGTTTACCTGGAGCTGTCCCAGGCTCCAGCATCCAACCCCAGCCACCACCGAGCTCCTTCTTCCCCCGCTCCAGGGCAATTTTAACTCCTGTCCTCTGCTGCTGGGTAGATCCTTGAGCCAGCAGTGAGGTGACACAGAGGGAAAGGACCGGCCCTGCCCTGCCCCTTCCCAGCTGACAGCCCCTGAAGGATTCCAGGTGTAAAAAGGTGGAAATCTGCATTCAAATGATGCCCCTGCTGCTGAGGGGCTCGGTTTAATGGGGGGCAAGGGCACCTTGTGCCCTCTCCCTCCAAACCCAGCAGCTCCTGAGGCTTTGGGGACAGGGACCAAACCTGGTCCAGTTGTCCTCACCCCTCGGATCGCCCAGCACGGGATCCCCCCGGAATATCCCGATCCCCGGGGCTGAGGGGATGGGGATGCTGTGCTGGGTGTGACTCCGGGGGGGACACACGGGGACAAGCCCCACGCTGGCCTTTGTGTGCCTGTGCCAAACAGATGTGAACAACCCCGAGTTCGATCTCCCGG
>VZSR01002145.1:1625298-1640320 GCA_013398615.1 Brachypodius melanocephalos | reverse complement strand
AAAAATCCAAACAACTTCGGAGGGGCTGGAAACTCAACAGTGAAAACTGCAGGGAGGGATAAACATAAAAATAAATGTGTGTACATATAGACATGCATGAGGCACCCAAACCTGTGAATGCTCCCACAGGACCCCTGGGTGTTTCCCATCCTCTTTCCTCACACCCTGGGCTCGTTTCCCAAATTTTGGGCTGGAAAATGCTGCCCCGTGGAGCCAGGCTCTCCAGCTGTGGAAAGGCTCCTTAGGAACCAGGTGGAATAATGATGTAAAAGCAGCTTTTTCTCTCCCTGCTGGCTGTGGGAAGGGCTGGGGGTCACCACCAGCGTGGGTTTATCAATCCCTGCCTCGGGTTTGCCTGTGTTCACCTGAGGAATCACAGGGAGGGTCCCTGAGTGCAGGGATTGGGCTTTGCTTTCCAAGGATCACTCCCATTTAAGGGAGAAGAACTAAATTTATTTAAACTCCCCCGTTTAGGGGAGGAGAACTAAACCCTGGGATTCCCGGTGCTGTGTGGAGCTGCAGGATGAGCTGGGACAAGCGTTCTCTCTCCTCTTTTCCCTCTGCCCACCGCCTGTGCCCAGCC
Source organism: Brachypodius melanocephalos (assembly GCA_013398615.1). Classification (NCBI taxonomy): domain Eukaryota; kingdom Metazoa; phylum Chordata; class Aves; order Passeriformes; family Pycnonotidae; genus Brachypodius; species Brachypodius melanocephalos. The sequence continues at coordinate 1,639,737 of VZSR01002145.1, read as the reverse complement.
AGCCCCGATGTCCCCAGCAGGGAGGGGAGCAGCATCCCTGCCCTGGGGACACGGCAGTCCCTTCCCAGAGTTTTAGGGACCTTTCCACCGGGCAGGATCGGTCTGGGTCCCCCTTTAATGCAGGGGGAAGGAGGAGAAGCTCTGGGGACAATCTGCTGCTGTGGGAGGGGACAGCAGGTGAAACACTGGATTTGCAGACGCCTCGGTGGTTTCCCTGGCTGTGTTTGCACGTTCCTCCTGCCGTGGCCCTGCCAGCAGTGATGGAGCTGTCACACTTTGGTGGCCACGGGCTGGTGCTGCAGCTCCTGTTCCGTGTGTTCGTCCCTGTGCTCACGGGGGGAACCCCACACCACCCCCAAAAACGGCAAAAAACTGCAAAAAAACCCCACAAAATGGGCAGAAAAATCCAACCTCATTACATGCCATTGTTCTCTTTCCAAATTTTGTTCCTAATGTGCTTTTTGACTACTCCTTGATTTTCTTTTTTTCCTCTCTCTTCTCCTCACACAGCAGCAGCTCCTCCTGGGAAGTGACAGCAGCATTCCCTGTGCTGGACGTGGAGCAGAGACCTGAGGGGCTTTTTTGGCTTTTAATAACTGCTAGGGATGATCCACGTGCCCCTAAGGGACAGGTAGGGCTGTGCAGCTTCTCCGTGGCTTTTCCCCTTCCCCTCCTCTGGTTGTTCTCAGTGCTGTGGGCACAACTGCTGGGCACATCAGCTGCCTGGGTGCCCTCCAGGTGGGCACTGGGGGGTCCCAGGCTGGTCCCAGCCTCTGGCACTGCTCAGCACCAGCTCAGGGTGGGCTGTGGAGCAGCTCCAGGGGTGGGCTGGGGGCTCAGGGGGGCTCAGCAGGGCCTGGCTGGGGCTGGGCAGCCTCAGATGTGTCAGGAGAGAAGCTCCAGGCTCCCTGTGGCAGCAGGGAATGGCTCAGGATCAGCCATTCCCCAGGATCTGCTGCCCCTGAGCTGCTGTGGCACCCGGGGCACATAGCAGGGACAGGGGGACAGTGCCTGGGTGTCCCCAGCTCTGGGGACAGCTGTGCTGGGTGGCACAGAGCCCTGTGGTGAGCTGTGGGCGGCAGCTGAAGGGTTAAAGGCTCTGGGATGCAGAGGTCGCTCCCTGGAGCTCCCTGTGGCTCATCGATATATTGAATATCCGCTAATCTGGATCACTGGGGTCTGGGAATGACCCGGGGACAGGCACAGCTCCTGTCCTGTCCCTGCCGAGGGAGGGCACGGCTCCGGGGCTGCCATGGGGGACATGGGGCACTGTCCTCACCCCTGCCATGCCCTGGGCACCGTCTGACCCACAGCTGGCACATCACACTCCTAAACACGTGAAAAACCCAAAAGGAACCCAAAAGAGAGAAAATCCCCAAGATTGCTCCATCCCTTCCTCCTGAGGGGGACCTCGAGGCCATGTCCTGAGCAGTGCCACCCAGCCATGGCCCCAGTGCCACCAGTGCCAGAGGGTGCATCCCACAGCCCTTGGGAACACCCGAGAGAGAGGCCGGATTTATGGCAGGGGGAGATGTATTTAGGCTCAAGGCAGTTCAGTTGTGTTAATTATGAAAATCTAAAGATAATCTATATTTAATGTCAAATTTTTCCTCAAATTTGCTAAAGGAGGAGGAGAATATATGCACATGATGACATTTAAATGAAGAACAAGGTGCAATTAAACTCCGAAACCTACAGTAGACTAATTGGGGAGAGGATGACAAATATAGTTATCATCAGCAACTAATTAGGGCCCTGCTTTAGCTTTCCCTGCTTGATTAATCTTGACTAGGTGTTAATAAGTTCCATGGGCCCAGGCTGCAGTTGGGGACAGGCTGTTTGTGCCTGGTGAGGTGTGTGCCAGGAGGGATGTTGGACCATCAGCAATGTTGGTTAAGGGGCTTGGATTATTTTTTTGGAGAGCAGATTTGGGGGGTGGGATTGTCCCCACCGAGCCTGGGAGCAGGGAGAGAGGAGGAGGAGGAAGAGGAGGAGCTGGCTGCAGTGCCAGGAGCGTTGTTGACACGTCCCTTGTCTCCCAGATTTACACTCTGATCTCTTTTTTTTTGCCTTGAAAGGTAAGAACAGCAGTAAAATGTTAATGCTGCACTCCACGTCTGACAGTGCACGTGAAGGGGTGACAGGGGAAGGGAGGGGGGTCCATCCCTGCGGGGTTCACACAATCCCCTCTGCCCACAGAGACCTCCCAGGGCAGCAACCAGCTCAGGAAAAAGGGGGCTCACAGCCCAGAGCCCCTGTGGTTTGGTTTGGTTTTATAAAATCAGAGGGATTCCTGCATGTGCTGCTCCCTGCTCCTCCTGGAAGCGCTGGCAGATGTGGGGTCTGGAGATTCCATTGCCCTGAGGATGATGAAGGTGGGCACTCGGGCTGAAATGAGGAGGGAAGCAGGATTCTTCTGGCCAGGAAACATCCCTCCCTGGTTTTCCTGGTGGGTTTGCAGTTTGCTGCAGCTCTCCTGGAGAGATGGAGCCACACAAAGCCCTGGCCACGGGGGAAAATCCCCACGGCTCGGCTGTGTGGGGATGGGATGGACGGGGCTCCACAACCACCCCACAACCACCCCACAACCACCCCACAACCACCTCCCCACCATCCTACAGCTGTCCTAACCCACCCTGGGCTGGAGCAGAGCTGACAATCCAACCCCACGCGCTGCTCCTGCTCCTTGAGCGCCATTCCCACCCCGATGATGATGGGGGCACAGCGCCAGCACCCTCTGACCCTGACCCCAAATGCCCCAGGAGAACCTGGGTGGGTTTTTCCCGGCGGGATGAAGGCGCTGAGGGATCCAGGGCTGGTTTTTTCCCCAGGAACAATCCCGATGGAGGTGGGAGAGGATGAACTTGGCTCGGTCTCCATGGAAACGCTGGCCGGGCCCGGCATCGCTGGCGTGTGCGCGGGGCCCGTTGACCTCACTTAGAATTATTACCTTTAGCCAAATAAAATAATTTGTGTTAATAAAGAGACCATTTTCTCCCGGCTTCCGAGCGAGCCTTCCCCAGAAGGCAGAGTGACTCCTTAATTACACTTTTACTGCGAGGTGATTAATGTTCAATATGTGATACTCCGTTTAAATAAGTCGCTTATTAACACCTTTAATATATTTAATTTTTTTTTTTCCTTTTTTCCCCCCCTCCCCTCTCTCCTTCCCCCTGGCCCTGGCGGTGGGAGGGGCTGTGCAGCACTAGATGGAGCTCTGATATTGGGTACGGGGGTGGGTGGGGGTGAACCCGGGGTCTCTGACTTCTCCTGCAAGGACAAAACGATGGGAGAAGCAGGAGAGGAAACCCTGAGTGCGTCAGGGAGGGATGGCAGGGTTGGAATGGGGAGCAGGATGGGAAAATCACTTTGCTTTGTGGGGGCTCAGCCCTTGGAGAGGGGTGGCAGCAGCTCTGGAGCATCCACAGCGGTTTGGAGATTCCCAGAATGGTCCAGCTGTGCCCATCTCTGCAGCCACATCCCTCCTGTGACAGACACAGGGAGCAGGGCACATCCAAGGGCTGAGAAAATGGGGAAATTCCTCCTTTCTGGTCATTCCTCTCTCAGTCACAGAGTTGTTTTTTGGGGATGGGTGACAGACGCTGCTGGCTGGTGTTTAAAACCAGGAAACTGTTACTGCCTGAAATGGATTGTTGCTCCTGATTGCAGCTCAACTGCTAAATGAAAAAAGTAATTTTATTTTATACCGGATTCCTTCCTTTTAGAACCGTTTTTATTCGTGCAGCAAGAGCTGTTTGTAAATACATGTTATTATTTGCCACATAAAGGATGCGTTATTCCCCAAAATGGGAACTCACAGGAATAAACACCTGGCACTGGTGCAGAGTTTGGAAATGATGCTGGGAGCTTCTCCCCTTGGAGCCCTGTGAGCAGGCAGGGAAGGGGGCAGGGGGCACCTGGGGTGCACTGGGGACAGGTGGGTGGCACAGCCCTGGTGTCACTGTCCCTGCAGGGTCTCTGTCACCCCAGCCCCATCCCAGCTTTTCCTTTTTCATCCGTTTTGTAGCCTCCAGTCCTGCTCTGCACCAGGGGAAGATGCAGAGAAGGCAGAGCTCTGCTGGGCACCCTCGTGGCACCCAGATCACCCACCCTGGACTCCAACCCCCCCAAAAGTGGGACAGCAGCACAGGGAATCAGGGAATCTCTGGTGCCTCCCTGGGGAGGATGTCAGGGATGCAGGAGCTGAGTCCTGCTGCAGGCAGGTGATGCCCTGAGACCCTCGGGGGGGTTGTTTTCCTCCCCAAATCCAGGCTGTGGGTTCCCAGAGCTGGTCCCACATCCCCTCTGCCTGATGTTCCCTGTGATCCACAGGGTCCAGAGCTCCAAGCACCTTTCTAAAGAACTCCATTTCCTGCTACAATGAGCACAGGCTGCTCAGCAGAGGGGAAATGGAGACCAGGGGGAGCCTTTTTATTCCTGCAGCCACCTCCAAATGACAAACACACCGGATTTGGCATTTCCATGGCAGAGGGGAGCTGCCTTCCTGCTTGGGCTCCTTCTACTTTCCATCATCCATCCTGGATCTCCGAATTTCTGCTTGGAGCCTGCCCAGAGCTGGCTGGGAAGAGAAGTTCCAGCAGCCCCAGTGCCAAACACACCAATCCCAGGCCAAAATGCCCAAAATTGCAGCTCCACGTGGAGGTGCTTGGCCCCGTTCTCCTCCCTTTTCCCTGCTTTCTGCTGGAAGTGGGGTTAATGATATTCACCATCACACATGGAGGAATATTCTGTGTATTACACAGAGAGAAATATTCGAGGGAACTCGTGAAGATCTGCCCTGGCTCTGCTGGGGGTGTGTGTGCTGGGAACTGCTGCGAAGTTAAATAAAATTGCAGAGAAACAAATGATTTTCAATGAATTTGTCCATTAATCCATCCCTGAGAGCTCCTGAGGAAGTGCTCAGCTGCTCCCAGTTACCAAACTGGGGTAGCTTTTCTTTGGGAACCCCACCCAGGTTCTAGGTGGGGATTGCTGCAGGTTATAAATACCTGAAATGCAGATTAACTCCTGCATTTCATCACTCTGCCCTCATCTCAGAGCTTTCTGAAGGGAATTCCAGGTTTGGTGTTTGCAGGGCTGGCCTCTGCTCCCCTGATTTTGTTTCACTGCCTCCCCCTTTCCTTTCTTCCTCTTTTTTTTCCTGCAAAAAGGCATTTTACTGGAGGGATGCCTCTGAGACCCCGGCTCCAGCTGCTCTCCCTGCCCTGAATTCCTTCACTTTATTAAAATTCTATTAATAGAAGCTGCCTTGTAGAGCCCTGTGAGGGAGGTAACACCTCTGGTTTGCTCTCTGCTTTTTTTCTGGGCTGGGGGATGTTCGTTGCTTTGGGTTTGGTTTCTCATTTCCTTCGAGTGCTTTGCGAAAGGCAAGGACTTGGCTTGTGTGAAAAGCTGAAGGGATACTGGAGGAAATACTGAATTAAACTTCATTTCAGGGCTAAACGAGACGCTTTCTCTAATTGTTTATCCTGCAAGCCCCTCTCTGGCAGAGGCATCACCAGAGATATTTGGGTGTTCAGTGCTTCAGAGGGCTGAGCTGAGCATCACCTGGAATTTCCTACCAGGCATCTCTTTCAGGGCTAATTCCCATCGAAAATGAGCTTTGGTTGCATTAAATAAAACCTCAGCTAATTCTGAGAATGAGATTTCTCCAGTGTTGAGGGCCCAGGGAGCGGTTCCAGTCAGGCTGATGGAAGCTGCAGCCTGGGCAGGGCTCTCCCCTCACTTTTTGATTTTCTTGGCCCCTTTTTTACCGTTTTTGCTCACAGCTGGGTATTTTGCTGTGTGACTTCTGTCTGATCTGAGGGTGCCTGCTTTTCCTGCACTGGGTGAGCACAAATAAAATGAGGTTTTGGCTTGGCCAGGGGTGCACAGGATCCTGGGCTGGTGGAGACTCTCAGGGCATCCCTGGGGTGAGAGGAGAGGATTCACCAGGGCCAGCACAGCCTTCCAAAAATATAAACCAAATTTCTGGGGTGTGCAGGAAGCTGTGAGGAGCTGGACCCACCCTGGCCCCCTCCTCCTGCCCTGCCCAGCAGCTCCTCCCCTGAACAGTGAAAAAAAAAACCCAAAAAACTCCTTTAAAACCCGACAGCGGCCAGTAATGAAGCAGCAAAGGTTTATTGCCTATAAAGGCTGAAATTAATGTAAGTTAATCCTCATAAAGCCTCCTGATTTGTGCTGCTCCATCCCACTCCGGCTGCGGGGCTCCGGCTGCTGCTCTGCGCCGCTAATGGGGGCTGATTAAGGGTTAATTAGTGCCAGCCCTGCCTCGGGTGGCACCTTGGGAGGTGCCCTGGCCTCTGCACCCACTCCTCCCTCAGGTTTCCTCACCAGCACCTTTGAGAAATGCGTTTTTCCAAAAAAAAATAAGGATTTTTTTTTTGCTTTCCCCTGAGCAGCCGTGCTGAACTCCCCGTGATGTGAATAATTCTTGGGGAAAATAATAATAATAATAATAATAATAATAATAATAATAATAATAATAATAATAATAACAACAACCACACCTCAGTCTTCCTCTAAAAAGCTAAACCTAAATGAGAAATTCAGAATACAAACACACAGGAGCTGACACAGAGCCTGCACTGGGCTTTTATGGTGGTTACTTATTTTCCCTGAATTGATGATGCTTAAAGGAGAAGTTAAACTTTTCACCGATAGGGAGGTGAAATAATATTAAATCCCCATATTAAAGATCATCATTAACCTGTTTGGGTTTTATTGGGCTGACGGTAAACACAACAAGCTGTGAACGGGGTGCTTAATTATTGCAATGAATATTCATAACCTACAGGACCCTTAGAGGAAATAAAGAGAGGAAATTGTTCTACAGCGCTTGGGAGGGTGATAAGCCAAGGCTCAGCTTTAAATTGAGGGAGGAAAAGAAAATACACCTGCACTGGAAATCCTTGGTGCATGTATTTCTATTTTTAAAATATATTATTTATATATTTTGAATTATTTTATACATTTTTATATATTTTATATATATTTATATGGTTTTATTTATATATTTAAATATTTTAATATATTTTAACAGATATATTTATATATTTAAATATTTTTATTTATTTTATATATAATATATTTTTAACAAATGGATACAACGCTCACTTAGCAACTTATCAGAGAATAATTTGTTTTCAATGGACGCAGTGTTTAGAATAACTTTGGTTTAAAAAGAAGTATTTGGAGCCTGATGCTGCAGCACCACGACTCAAAATTCAAATATCATCACTGATTTCTGTAAAAAACACAGGATTTTGGCTGCAAGGGTCCCTCTATTTCCCTGTTTCTCTCTTTCTGCAATAGCTCCAGAGTTTTCTGCCTGTGCAAGGTATTTTGGGAGCTGGTTAAATAACAGAAATCACACAGGGGCCAAGTGATCTGCTCAGCTTTTTCCTGAGGGTCTGGAAGAGGCCCCAAAGCCCATTTTCCTGCATTTCCTATAAGGGCAGGTGCATTTTGAACTGCCCAGGTGGGTGGAAGTCCAAAAGCTGCTGTACAGACAATGGGATTGTGTGCCATAAAGGGACCCGTGGCTGCTGAATTGAGACACAATTGGTAACTTGTGGAACGATGGCTTAAAATGACTTTATTTTCCAGCCAGTTTCTGCCCTCTGAGCCATGCTGGGTGTATTGGTTGTATTTATAACTTCGTGGCTTTTCTCTATTTTATTGTACTTTTCTTTTTTTTTTTTTTTTTTTTTTTTTTTTTTTTTTTTTTTTTTTTTTAAATGAGACCTGTGGCTTTATGGCACTTCATAATTTTTTTTCTCAGACTGATTAAATCCCATGGAGGGTGGGGCTGGTGGCATTCCCAGTGCCATGGAGCAGCCTGGAGCTCTGGGTGACCTGTTCTGTGCAAGGTGTTCCTGCCCATGAGTTTTAAGGTCCCTTCAAAAGTTTAAGGATTCTCCAAAACTCCTGGAAAGTGAGGAAGCAGCTCCAGGCTGAGGTCACACGGTGTGGGGGGATTGAGGGAAAGGATGGAGTGGGTGCTGAGAGCTGAATTCCAGCAGCTTGGCCTTTGGTATTGACCAATTCCATGGAGTTTCTCCCATTTCTGCACTAACTTTGGACAGATTCCGTGGAGTTTCTCCCATTTCTGCACCACCCTTGGGCTCTGTTTGCTGAAATCTCTCTGTTTCTGTACCAAAGGTCCCATTTCAATGTTTTGGGGACATTCAGGGGTTTTGGTGTCACATCCTCCCCAGCACAGGGTGTCCCCTGGCTGTGAGCACAGGGACCAGGGCATGGAAAAACCTCCTGCACCTTCTTGGCTTTGGTGCCTCCTTGTCTCCCAAAATGATGCTGAATTTAACAAAATTTGGGTGTGACTTGTGTGGTGGGGCTGGCCACGGTGTCACAGCAGAGGCAGGAGAGGGAGGGGAAAGTTTGGGACACTGGTGGGAAGGGCTGCCTGAAATTGTGATAGCTGGGACGAAACCAGCAGCATCTTCTTCTGTGTGACATTTCCCCCATTTTAAAAAAAAAAGAAAAAAATAAAAACCAAAAAACCCCAAAGGGAAACAACCTCAGGAAGCCCCAGGCACGTCTGGTTTTATACAAAAATGTCCCTTTGGTTGGGACTGAAATGGAGAGCAAAGAGCAGAAAAGCTGCGGCCCCCGAGGGCAAATGCCGGGCGAATTCCCAAATTCCAGAATTCCCGAATTCCCGGGGCTGTCCTTGTGTCGGGAATGGCCCTCGAGGAGGAGATGCCGCTCTCCAGAGGCAAATCTGCACATTTAATGCATTCCCGGGGGACTGGGAGACGCCGGGATTATTCCTTTGGTCCGGTTGGGAACGATTTCATCCCGAATTCCACCTCGGGGGGAAAGAGGGAAAAGGTGGAGTTGACTTCTCGCGGCAGGAGGAGGTTTTGGGGGGGATTTTGGGCGCCCTCACCTTGTCTGCCTCTCCCTATTTATGATCCCCAGAGATAAGAAGCTTCCCACCTCGCAGCAGCTTCATTACAACCTCTTGGTCTGCGGGGCCCCGCAATGCATTTATAATTTTTATTGTTATATCTTTTAATTTTATTTTTGCTTTCCTTGCTGTCTGCGAGGAGGGGAGATAGGAGCCCGTATTTATTACAGAGCAAACGATCTACCTCTGCGGATGTATGTATCAGTTAATTTAATCTCACCAGTTTTATTTAAACTGTTTTTCCTTCCTTTCTTTACTTCCCTCCTCCCGTCTCTCCCCCCACCGCCCTTTCTCCTCCTCCTCCTCTGGGCGCAAGGTGATCAGTTTGTTTAAAAAAAAAAAAAGTAGAGAGAGAGAGGAGGAAAAAAAAAAAGAAGCTGGAAAGTAAAACTATCCCGTGCCTTTTATAATGTGGATTGAAAAGGCTTTTTCTGGTTGCTACGGCGTCGCTGTGCCTTTCAGTGCTCACGCCTGTGTGCCTCCCGTGGCCCCCGTCTGATTGACATTTACAAATTACCAAGCTGAGAGTGTTCAATCTTTGACCCGTGTGTTTCTATTCAGCAATGAGTGAGATTTGCAAGCATTTTGTCATATAATTACTGCAAATCCCTTGAAAATTTCCACAACAACGCCTAGATGAATGGTAATTTGTGCAGACAGCCGCTGGTGCCTTTACAATACACTCAGATGCAAAACAGTCTAATTTTTTTTTTTTTTCCACCCTAAGATTTCTGGGGAGGGCGGGAGAGGAGAAAAAAAAAAATGTTCCTCGTGTGAGCGTGCTGTAAAATATTTGGATTGTTAGATTTATTTGCTTACACAACCTATATTTGTGCTGATTTTATTGTATTGACTGTATGCATTTTTTTTCCTCCCATTCTACAGTTTTATTGTGCCTTGGTCATATGCATACATCACCCTCATTGTTCTCCAGGAAATTTATTCCACCTTTCAGCCTGCTCTTGATAGGACTTATTGCATTACTAGTTAAGTGCTGAGATTTGCTACTACAAAGATTTGAAACAGCCCCTTGTAATGTTTATTTGCCAGACGTGGCTGAGATCAGGTGTTTGCATCACACTCGGAGTGCATCTGCATTTTGGGGCTGGCTGGGTTTGGGGTTTGGTCCTGAGGGAGGGATTGGGTTCCTTCCCAAATTAGGTGGGAGAGCAGCAAAGTTCCAGAAGGAAGTGGGTGCCCAACACCTGTTGAAATATTTGGATTTATCCATGGGATACCCATAGGATCAAAGAATTGTTAGGGTCAGGAAATGATCTTTGAGATCATTAACCCAGCACTACGCCTCTATGGAAAATCCCAGAATAATTTATATTGGAAAAGATGTTTAAAACCAACAAATCCAACCATTCCTTGCCAACTAAACCACATCCCTGGTGCCACATCTACACTTTTAAATCCCCCCAGTGATGGGGACTCCACCAGTGCCCTGGGCAGCCCCCAGTGCTTCAACAGCTCCTCAGGTGATTTGCAATTCCTGGAGTGAAGGGTGGAGATGCTGGCTGGAATTCTGGCCTTGGGAGCTGTGTTTTAAAACGAGCTATTTTGGCAAATCATGTTTTTGGTGGAGTTGAGTAAGTATTTGCCTTTAGCAAACACTTTCGACTCACCTTTCCAGAATTTCCCTACACTGCTGCGTGTATTTATTTATATTTTTTATATAAATAAGTGCTGTGGCAGCAGGAACCTCCCCTGGCTTTGGCTCTCACCGTGACCTGTGCTCACTCCCTGGCATGAGAATTGTGATGTAGATTTTGTTGTCGTTTGTTGAAACAGCCCAGTGAGAATTTAAAAACTAAACTGAGTTTGGGTGTTGCCTTCATTTTCTGCCTCCTGATGCTGGCTGAGCTCCTGGCCCAGGTGTAAGGGCAGGAACTCTGCTTTTTGTGTTTGATTTAAGGTGAGGATCACTGTGCCTGGTGCTGGTGGTGTCACAGGGAGGGCACAAACCTGGGGAGGTGTGTTGGGGGGAGCAGAGATGTGGGGATGAGCCTGGCTGGGGGTTCTGGTGGATCTGGGGAATTCTGGAGGATGATCCTCACATATGAGCAGCCCCAAAGCACAGGGATGCTCAGGGTGAGCTGGTTTGGGTGCTGGAGAGCACAGGGATGATGGAGTGAGCTGGTTTGGGTGCTGGAGCTGCGGTGGCAGCGTGAGGCAGCTCATTCTCCTCCAGGGACGCTGGAGTTCCGCTCCCTGCCACACCAAGCACCTTGCACGGCCCAGGGATGATTATTTATCATCGCCGTGGTGTTCCTGCCGAGTCAGCCCTGCCTGCACTGCAGCATTTTCCCCGGGCTGAGGAATTTCCTCTCCTGACTTTGCGGGCGATTCTCCCCCGGGAACAGCGCAACCCCCGGCTTTGGCATCGGGGAGCCGCTGGGTTTGGAGAGGTTTCCTCTGATCATTCCCAAATCAACCTCGTCCTGTGGGAGCAGGAGGATGGGGAGGGAGGGGATCTGAGCTGAAACTCGGGGGGTGTCGGCCGGGCTGGGCTGTCCGGGGTGGCGGTGACGGATCGAGGCAGAGCTCAGGGACGGCAGGCTGCGAACGAAGCGCGGCTGTCATTAGGCTGGAAATGCAATCTCTGCCAGGGAAAAGGGGCCATGGGAGGCTCGGCGAGATCTGCTCCCGTTATGGGAATTTAATGCACCTGGTAGAATCTAACTGCAGGTCATCAGGTTTTATTGGCACGGCGCGGACGTGCGGGGTGATGGACTGATCCGGCAAAGCATTAACAAAGATAAAAAATAATCCCGGATCGGGTTTTGTAGTGGGTGTCATCGAAATCAGAGCAAATGCTGCTCTTCAGGTACTCCTGTGCTCATCCCAGGTAATTTCTGCCGCTGTGCTGCTGGTGTAGATAGTCTTTTGTATGGAGTTTGCAGATAAATTTTTGTCTGACACATATCTAGAACTTATATAGTCACCTACTAATTTAAACCAATTTGCCCTAGGTGATGGGTGAATACACTTGAAAATTAAATGGGTCTGATTTAAGCATCCCTTCTCTGAAGCCAAAGATTATATAATTAAATTAACAGAAAATGTGCTTTATAATAAACTGTATTTCCTCTTGGCAAAATCCAATTTTGAAACAAGATTGTAATATCATATCTAAAAATGTTTTCCCATGGGTATTACCAGTCTATTTCATTTAATTGTTTTCACCCATCATATTATGTGCTTTCAAAGTAGTGAAATGAGTGTGGTTTGCAGGAAGAACAAGGGAGGAAATGGCAGGCAGAGGGAAGGTTGGCTCCTTTCCCAGGAGGAGCTTCTGGAAAACCAGGAATGGGCACCTCACTGCCTGCCCCAGGCTCTCAGTTCCCACCCTGGGTGGTGGAAGGTGCTGCCATGGCCAGAACAGACAGTGCCAGGCCCTTGGCATCTCAGTTCTCCTCCTCTGGTGAGGGTCTGGCACAGGAAGAAGCTGGATGAGCTGCACTGTGAGGATTTTGCACTTAGGCAGAAAATATTTGACACTTCGAGCAGCTGGGAGCTCCCTGCCCAGCGTGGCTGTTGGTGGCAGTGCAGAGGGGTTTGGTGATGCCAGAGAATTTCCAGGGTGTTCCCCAGCACGTGGAGGAGCAGGATCAGACCCTCAGGGTGACAGGGACCTGTTGTAGGACCAGCAGAATTTTGGGGTGGGATCCCTGTGGGTACCACAACCACCCTGCCATCCCACCAAGTGCTCAAACTGGGGTCAGGGGAAACACCACATAAATATAGGATACATTTCTAGTGAAATATGAGGCAGTTCACCTGTAATTAATATGCTTATTTTCTTTCCCTTCGTTTATCTGTTTGTGTATTTTCCCTGTGTGCCACCAGCCCTGCAAAGGGAGACGGGTGTCACTGCCATGCTCTCACTTCTTTACACTTCTGATGGTCATGGCTGATGATAATTGGAAGCCAACACTTCTGATTCTACATTGTTTTGGCAAATGTTGGCAAAATCCCTCAGCAAAACATTAAGAAAAGCTGGAGGTGTGTGCTCATCCTCTCATCCTGGTGGATCCCAGGGCTGGAGGTGCTGAGAGATGGGGGCAGAGCAGCACCTTGGTGTTTCTGCTCCTGGCTGGACCCATTTATTTCCCAGCTGGGGCTGGGCCTGTTTATTGTGCCCAGCAATTCCTTAATCTGGAGTGGGAAGCAGCACAAATGTCCCTGCACCAGAGCTGGGCACAGACACTGCTGGGAAGGAAAACTCCCTCCCACTGTGAGAAAGGCCGCCTCTCTCATCCCACAGCCTCCTTTTTTATTTGGTTTAGAGAGCCCTGAGTCTGGTTTTATGTTTGTTTTCCTTCCAGGGGTGCCTGACAGCTTTGGGCATCCCCACCAGTGCAGGCACGTGGGTACCACCATCACTTCCCTCTGCATCTTTCCCCACCAAACAAACGGACTTTTCTCCTGGAAAAACTTCCTAGAACTCGCTGATTTTTTAACTCCAGCAGGGTTACAGGGCTCCCCCTATTCTCGGGGACAGATCGAGTCAGTGCCAGCTTCTCGGTGCCATCCTGGGTGCCCCCAAAATCCAAGGCACGCTGGGGATGCGGGAGGGAGCGGCGCGGCAAATCCTTTACCGGCGACAAACGCGGAGACTTGGTGGGAAAACGCTGATGAAAGCAGCAGCGAGCAGGAGTTGAAAGGCTGATATTGTGAGTTTTAGCTCGCCCGGGTGGTGTTTGCCCGAGGTGAAGCCGGGACAGCCATGGGAGCGCTGCTGCTGCTCCTGCCCCAGCCCGGCCGGCTGCCCGAGCATCGCACCGCGCCCGGGGGCATCGGCGGCGAGGAGGAGCGGGGGATTCGGATGGGAAGCGTTTTCCATGGGCTCTTTTCGACTGCTGTCAGCCATTTTAGGTTCTGAATCCTATTTCCCTGGTGCTTCCGAGTGAAGCTTTTGGGGGAGTCCCCAGCTAAAACTCAAATTTGCATTTAAATGGAGATTTTTTTTTTTTTTTTAATGAGCAGGATGCATGGGAGACTAAGACTATTAGGTTTCCTTGTGGGAGAGTGCGGAATTCTCTCACCTTTTCCATCCCAGCCCCTTTAACGCACACTTTAAATTAGACATTAAAAAAAAAAAAAAAAAGGAATGGTGCGTCTTTAAGGAGAATATAATCATAAACAAATAAGTCTGGTTGCCCTTGCAGCAGAACTAATCTTCCCTCAGCTGAGCTGTGATATAGATCAGTAACAAGAGCCACGCGCAGGGGGTTCCTTTGAAATGCATAATACCTCCTCGTATAAATTGGAGTTGGTGTGATGGAGCTGTGAGATGACATATTGTGGCATGACCCCTCTCTACTGATTGTGGGTGAACCCTGCAAAGGTAAATCTAACACGGCGCACACATCAGACAATTTCATTTTCATCACCCAGGGACAAAAACATGGCAACAGAATCTTTTCAAATGATAATCTGCATGCTAGGCGGAATATTTTCCCTTCCTCCTTTCCTTTTTT
>VZSR01002145.1:1607893-1625198 GCA_013398615.1 Brachypodius melanocephalos | reverse complement strand
GTGTGTGTGTGTGTGTGTGTAACTGATTCATTCTTCTCATCCCCTCAGGGACATCCAGTAATAATGATTTATAGGAGTGCAAAAATCTCTGCTCTTGCTGTTACCAACTAATATCCCTCCTACCCTCCAAAAAGGGAGTTTTTTTTGTACTGAGCCTCCTCCTTCCCTTCTCTGCCCTCTCCCCCTTTGCCTTCCTGCACTTCTCCAGTCAAGTATTAGGGGAATTCAGCTGTTTTGCCTCGTGCTAGCCAGGAATATTTAATCCTGCAACACCATCTTCCCCCTGGAACTCATGGCATCCACTCGAATGATGCCATGGCTGCTCTTTGTTGTGTGTCCAGCTGGTTTGTGTAGGGTCTGACACTTTGAGACTGCGGAAATGTAAAAATTCCCTTTTAATGCGGTGTCTCTGCTCCGCCACGGACCATTCCCCTCCCAAAGCCAGGAGGCTGTTTGCCAGCCTGCTGGGATGGGAATTGCCAGTGTCCATCCAAAGCACAGAGCAGAGGGTTTGGGCAGGCCTGGAGGGTTTGTGGCTCCAGGGCTGGGCTGTGCCAGGGCAGCTCCAGAGCACTGCCTGCAGCAGGCACAGCCCCCTGGGCTCCTGTGGCCAAAAATTGTGTTCAGCATCACACACACCAAGGAGGGGCATTCCTGAAGGCAGAGAAGAGTTTGGAAGCTGGGCTCAGGATTGAGCTGGTGAGACCCCAGTCCTGGCTCTGACTCCTCCTGCCTGGCCATTTTTTCCTGCTGGAATCTGCACTAATTAATTGCTCTGCTGATCACCACGCTGGCTGTGCCTTGGGCTGGCTGTTTGTAGAAGAGGCTGTGACGCTCCAGGCCCTGCTCCCATCCAGGCAGGAACCAGGGGAGTTGGGGACAGTTCTGTGGGGTCACTGACCCCTCTCCTCTTCCCTCTGTGGGATTATTGGTGGCACAGCTTTGGGGCTGGCACAGGGTGGGCGTTGAGCAGGGGTTGGGTGTCCATCTGCCTTCCTCCACTGTCCATCCCCAAGGACAGCCTTGGAAAGAGCAGGGCATGGCTTTGGGAAACCACCATTGGGTCTGTGCCTCAGTTTCCCCACCACCGCAGCAGTTTGATTTACAAAGTGGAGCAGGGAACTCGGTGGTCTCACAGGTTTTATCCCCTCCAGGAGGAGCCCTGCTGGTGCAAGGAGACACCGATCCCCCTTGGAAAGGAAAAACTGAGCAACCCGGCTTTTTGATGAATGTGCTGGCAATTAAACCACTCTGCCCCGGTCAGGAGTGAGTGGGAGGCAGTGGAAAGGCTCAGATCTGCTCCCAGACCGGGCTCATCCCGGCTGGGATCCCCGGTGTCCCCATGCCGAGTGACACGGCCGCTGCCGCCGTCAGCCGCTGACACCCAGATGAGTTTGTCGGTTCCACGTAGCGTGATTGCCACCTCCTCCTCACACAGCACGGGAGCCAAATCGAAGGAGAAAAGGTCAGGAAGCCCTGGTCATCCTCTCCCTTTCTCCCAAATCACCGGTTCCCCGCGATGGAAAGGAGAGGTGACAGGTGCCGGTGTCACTTGGGACGCGGCAGAGAGGAGAGCGGGGCTGGATTAATAAATAACGAGCTGCAGAGCCACCGGGGCCTGCCTGGGCTCCCTGCTCACACCAAAGTGACAGTGACAAGTCCTTTGATTAGAAAGAGAGGTCCCCACCGCTGCCTCCCCACTGCGGAAATGTTTGTGAGAGGCACCACCCTCTGCTTAAAATCCTGGGTGCACAGGGAGGTCACCTGGGGAATGGATTCTTTTTTGTGTCTTTTTCCATTTTGGTGCAGCAATGTGTCAGCTCAGGTCCCAGAGAATCTCAGCCTGAAAGCGCTTTTTGTTTGTTTATTTTTTGCTTTCCCTTTCTTTCCCACGTTCTTCACAAATGTTTTTTTTAGAGAAGGAACAGTATCGATAGCACCCATCCGATTGTCAGCCCCTCCTGCAGTTATACCTCGTGTGAAGAGCGCCTTACCTCGGTGCTTTCCAAGAGAAGTGTAATCACTTCGGGCTGTTTTGCACTGCTAATTGTTTTTTCTATTTTCATGCAAATCCTCATTTGGTCCTTCTAGAAAATGCTATTTTTGCAACCAAACGCTTTTATTCTGGTTTCAGGGAGGAAGTGCTGCTCTGAGAAGGCTGGAGGACATCACAAAAGAAAAAGGGGAGATTCAGTATTTACCACAGATCTTCAGGACCCGGTGGCAAAATGGGATGGGGAAGGAGATGATGACAGGTAGGGAAGGTGAGAAGTGGCTGCAGGATTGTCTCTGTCGAGGCAGGTGAGATAAGCCAGCTCTGCAATGCCTCACCCAGCTGCAAAGCTGCCCGGAAAATTCATCTTTTCATAATATTTTTACCTACAGCTCTTCCCCAAGTCCCCCTGGGATGTCTTTAATGGGGTGCATGAGATTTTTCTTTCTTTCTTTCTTGTTTGTAGAAGAAAAACTTTTTCACAGGAAACGTGGGGAAACAAACCCTCCCTTCCTCTGGTGGGAAAATAAGTGCCAGCTTTGTTCACCTCTATTTCTGTGTAAATGGGGTTGTTAGGAAGAGAGACTGTGCCTGGGGTACGCGGAGCCTCACCTGCCTCACAGACAAAACCCATCACGCCTGACAGCACGAATCCAATGATTTCACTGCCTTTCCAGTAGGAGAGGAAGGCACAGAAATGAGAGGAAGAGAAATGCTCGCTGTCCAGGTGGAAAGTGCTTCCCCAGCGCTGTGATTTTTCCTGGGAGCTGGAGCCAGCAGAAGCTCAGTCTCCATGGCAGGGCTGCTCCAGAGGCAGGAACTTTCCCAGCTGCTCGCCCTCCCCTCCCTGGGTGCTGCTGTTTCTGTGCAGTTATAGATTTTGAGATAAGGTGCTTTTGTTTCCCAGTGGTGTCTGGGTCACCGTTTGGAACTGATATGACAGGCCTAAGGCTAGCAGAGAAATCTGTTACAAGTTCCCATTTCGGGAACGTGTCGCCACTCAAATAGCCTATTTACTCTCTCGGGGATCTATTTTTAAAAGTTATTAGCAGATTACTGGTTTTCTATCAACCCCAGGCACCAATCTCCCAAAGATACTATTGTACTTTAATAAGGTGCATTTGATAATCCTCAGATAAAGGCATTTGGACTGAGGGGGAGGAGAGGGAGAAACTCTTGCACCGACCCAAGTAAGGGACACATAGGGCAGAAAAGGGTTAAACACACTCGTGTTTCTAAATGGCTGAACTACTGTATGTTGTAGTTTTCAACTGCAAATCATCTTTAATAGCAGACATCACGGGATGGCTCATTACATTAAGCTATTTTTCATGCTATCTCCTGTAATATCCTTTAATCCAATGCGTTTCAAATCACCTCGGGCTAAAATAAGAGACATAGCGATGTAATAGCCTAGTGTATTAGTGGGTTAATTGCCCTGTTGTACTCTCTAGCAGATATCTCTGGAATGAGTTCTATATTAATTGTAAATTGCTTAATACATTTAACTCCTTGAGCAGCTTGGCCCTCCTCTCTGTCTTTGATGAACAAGAAAACTTTGGAGTTGGGAATAGTTGGGATTTGAGCCCGCAAGATGCTCAGCCCTTCCCCACGAGCTCCCAGCACTCAAATCAGCCTCTGGCACTTAGGGAGAGTCAGCCCGAAGCACTAAAAGGAAATTATTGCTTTTTCCCGTGGCAGGTGCCAAGTTCTACAGCCTGCAAAGCCACAACACCTGGCTCAGGGGGAGCTCAGAGCCAGCTCCCTGAGCCAGCACAGCACCAGGGCTGGCACTGCAGAGCTGCAGGACATCGTGCCGTGGCCATCCCTGAACCGGACAATCAGAGCAGGGGGAGGAAAAGGGGAAGGTTTAAATAATACATAAGATTTTGTCTTGCCAGCACCGTGGCCAGGAAGGGAAGATGGATGGAGTGCTGTGCAGCTGTGCCAGAGGATGCAGCAGTGGGTCACTGACACGTACACCTCACAGAGTGTCACCCATAACGTGCAGCATCTAGTTTCCTAAAATTACTTCTGCAGCACCAGGCAGATTTGCAGGCAATTTTGTGAAGACTGGGACGTAAGTGTCACCAGGCTACCAGAGGGTAATGTCACTAATTTCTTTGGAGTGCTCCCAGTGTACATCAGGGTGGTGCAAAAGGAGCAGGCGCAGTGGAAGTTGGAGCGGGTTGTGTAATTTTAGGTAAGACATTCTTTATTCATTTCATTTGGGACATTCTGGATTCTAAAACTCCTGGCAAAAAATGTTAGTGTCAATTTAAAGGAAAGGCATGGAGGAGGAACACTGAAAGGCTTCTTGCTTTGAAACTTTAGAAGGAATTCTTCTCTGGAGTGCCACCTTAAATAGGATGGCAGCATGGGGGAAAGGCACTGAGGGTTCAGTGGTCTGAATTTCACCTGTGTGACCCAAAGTCCTGTCCTGCTCTGGCCTGTGCAGCTCAGCCTGGCCCCAGCCCAATGTGGCCATGGAGCAGCAGCTTGGCTGCATTATGGATCCCTTTCTTTACACCTGACATCAGTTATAGTTTATATATTAAATATAATACCATGAAGGTGCCTTTCAGAACACTTTTTGTAAAACTTTAATCTCAGATTCCAGTAGTTCTGATGGAGCAGCTCCTTCCAGCTGAAGAGTTTCCCAGAAGAGCTGCTTTGCTTCAGTTTGTAACAGAGGGGCTCAGACAGGTCTTTCCCACCCCTGACCTCCCTATCCCTGTGCTTTACACGGATAGTTTGGGCTGAAAGAAATATCACCCCTCTATTTTCAAACCTAAGGTATTTGTGAGAGAATGTGCACGAGAATTTCCTAACTTGTGAAGGAAAATGCCTGTGGAACTAGGGAGACAGTTGGGCTTGGAAGGGAAGACACAAAGTGCTTAGATTGCTGGAAAAAAAATCCATCAAGTAATTCTCTACCTATAAAATAGGTGGTAATGCAACCTGAGCTTAATTTTGATGGCACACTGTACTTCATAACAGTGACAACACCTTAAAAATGTAATGAAAGGGCCTGATTTATTGCTGAAATAATCCACTTAGCACTCCAATAAATAAAAGGAGAAAATACAACCCATGTTTCGTCAAAGGGTGGGGGAAGAGAGAGAAAAATTGCAGCGTGTAGCAGTTTTTTGGAGATGCATCTAGACTTTTGGGGTTGATTATTTTCCTGAAGACGAATATAAATTCCCAGTTAGATTTTAAGATTTAGAGCTGATGTCCACTCTGCATTCTTGTGTACTTTAAAGGCAGCAGCCGTGGGACACAGCAACACGGGGACCACGTTTGACTGACAAGAGGAAGGAGAAGGGGAGGAGAAAACACTGAAAAACCATGAACTTACTGCCTTACAAACATCTGATTTTGCATATGCTCTCGTAGCCATTAGGAAGTGCAAAGCAAACCTATTTCCCCCCGATGCCAAATTTGTTTTAATAACATGAGGTTACTTCTGCAAATGTCAGCTCCACCCTCCTTTCCCCGTTTCCCTCGGCCCACGCTGGAGCCTGGCGGGTTTTACACTCCCTCTACATCACTTCTATTAATCTGTTTAATCTGCTCCAGGGCCTGGCAGTGGCAGTGACAGCAGAAGTAATAAAATGCTTCTCCCGTGGCAGATGTCTGTATTCAGGTGTCCTGAGAGCTCTGCTGGGGAGCAGAGCTGCTGCTTCTCCAGAGATGGGGAAAACTTCCCAATGCAGAAAAATCACTCAGCAGGAGTGGGCTGAGGGTTCTAGGCTCTGGCACCAAAGGTTTTAAGGCCATGAAAGCTTCAGGGTGACCTAATTGTGACTTCAGCACCAGAAGGAGCTGACAAAAAAGATGGAGAGAGGCTTTACGAGAGCCTGGAGTGGCAGGGCGAGAGGGAATGGCTTCACACGGACAGAGGTTTAGGCTGGATTTCAGGGAGAGGTTCTGTTCCCATCTCCCAGCCCAGGTGTCAGTGCAGTGAGGGCTGCCCAGTGTTTCAGCCATCACTCAGCTGAAAGGGAATGAGCAGGGATGAAAAAAACGAGGGGAGAAAAATCAGCAAATTGCAGCCGTGCTCCCCATTTTAGGGGATGTTTTGCTTTGGGGCCTCGGAGCAGCCTTCCCTGGTTTTTTCCGGTTTTTGCATGATTTTTCCCTGGTTTTTCCCTGATTTTTCCCCCTGGTTTTCCCCTGCTCTCCATCCCTCGTGGGCAGTCTCAGGCTGCAGGAATGGCCCCAGTGCCGGTGTCCCAGAGCGCCCTGCCCGGCCCTAATTGGCCTGTTTGTTTTGCAATAAGTGATTCCTGCCTGTCTTGGGGGTGGATTGTTTTTCACACCATTAAATGAAGTTCTGCCGTATTGATCCCTGTTTTTCCAATTTGAAGCCTGAAAAGTGATGAAGACGTTTTCTTGTTTTCTCATGTACTTTTCCCTCAGTTCATTTAGGTGACCTGTCTTTAGTTCCTTGCTCTGCTTGCTGTAATTGCTTCTTCAGAGTAATGTTCCACCGTGGCACTGCAGCCGGGGGATGGCTTTGTGGGAGTGATAAGGACAGCGGGACAGAACAGCGTTTGACTCTGATAAGGGCAGGAGAACGGCACAACCATGCAGAAATAGATAAAGGATGTTAAGTTGGGCAAAGAGGAGCCGTGCAAAACGCAGAGCCCAGCTCTGCCAGGCTGGCAAAGCAGGAGCTGCGCATGAGAATGATGGAATTGTGCTCGCTGAAAAGCAGGGGTTGAGAAACAGGCGCCGAAAAAGGACACTGGGCGTGAAAACCGACCCTAAAGAACCCTCTGAGGACTTCTGCTAATGGGGTGTGGCTATGGAAAATAGGTTAATGCATATGCGTGACGTAACAGGGCGTGGTTCATTAATATGTAATCAGGGTGAGTGATTAAAATTCTGCTACCGGGCGCTCGGCCAGAGGAATGGTTCTCTTCCTAATACTCAGCGCTATTCGGAAGTTTCTTTCTGGCTGATTCCGGTATGGGGTTGGAATCATCCTGCAATATTTGCTGGGGGAGGTTTGTCATAAATGACACCTCAGTGGCAGCACCTCTTGCTGAAACCTCGGTAGAACTGGACCACAGGACAGCTTTGGCTCTTCAGGGTGTTTAATACTCTGTTTAAGAGATGAAAGCATGGTGGAACGTTATCTTTGGGCACATGTTGTCATTTCTGTCCTCTTCACGTTTGTGGAGAATCTCAATGCTCCAAGGTTTGCGTTAGATTTTGCCAGGTTTTTGTTTGGGATTGGTGGGAGGGGTGGGTTTTTCTGGAAGAGGAGAATAGAGCGAGTGCTGAACTCATGTTTAATTAAGGAGGGAGCAATGATTGCTCCCACTCAGCCTCACTCGCCATTACTTAATGTGTGAAGTCTAAACAGAGCCCATGCACACAGAGAAGTTTTCTAGTGGCTCTGGCAGGCTCCAGACTTGCAGAATTTGCTGATGAAAACCAGAAGTGCAGCCAAGCCTGAGAGGTTGGGATGGTTGCCTGTATCCCTGAGCTGTTCCCACCGAGCCTGGCACAGTCTGGGATGCTCCGGGTGGAGGCAGGGAAGGCAGGAGCGCTTTGCTGGCTCACCTCAGTGTGTGGGCAGGGACTGGATTTACAGTTTGAGTTGTGGAGTCTCACAGCAGCACCTCTGCACTCCTCAGGCTGCCTCCCCACGTGCTTGAATCAGGAGGGCAATGAACTAGGCATAGTAGACAGCAGAAAATACACAAACAAGGAGGGTTCAATAATTTCCCCTTTTCTTTTTCCTCTCCAAATCCTTGGAAAAAAGCTAAAAAATTAGGTGGTAATTTGCAGAAATGTTCAAATCTGCTCATTGGGTCAGAGATTGGAAAGGATTTAAGGTTTTTCAAAATATTTTTTTATTGTAAACTACCTTATGACAATTGGTGATAAAAGAGCTGAGCCTTTCAAAAATCCATTTTAATAAAACACCGTATGACCTCATAGATATGCATAGGATTTAGAAATAACATGGATTTTAATGAAGGTACTTGAAAGGTATGGTGCCATATTGCAATTTTATGGAAGATCTTAGATTAATGAAATTAAACGTGAACTGCATTGTTTAGATGATGAACTTAAGGTCATATCTGCAGCATTTGAAAGAGAAACCTTGAGTGGAGGGTGTAGAATCATTGATTTAGACCCTGGCAGACAGCTGAATAGCAAGCACTGAAGCATGAAGGTAAATTCCCATATTTCATTGTTAGAAGGTTAGCTGGTGGCTGCCAGCTTTTCAGTGATAATCACCAACCAATTCCACCCTGTTTCAAAAAAGATTTTGCCTTTGTGTGCTAAGACACTTTTAAAAACCATTACTGCTCAAAGCAGGGGCACACTGTTTAAAGGGGAGCTATTTCTGCAAAATGCAGGATGGCAATGAGTTGATGCTGTCCTTGGATAGTGATGCTATTAAGTTCATTAGGATCATCATCCATTTAAAATGCTCATAAGGCAAATTGCCACAGTTTCGCTGGAGACACCAGAGGTCCCTCCTCCTGCAACCCTCAGTGATGTGTCAGCAGTGATTAGATCTCTTGCTTCCTTTAATTTTTGGTAAGACCAGGGCTCTTTCAAGTTTGAGTCGTGTCTGCATCCTCAGACACAGGCAGGGAATAAATGCACGAACATGCACAAGTCTTAAACTAATAGACGTGACTTTGTACAACAGGAAATTGCAAGGGACGGAATCCTCAGGCCTTAAGAATAAGTGATAATAGAATGATACTGCCAATTACTGCTGGAGAACAGTGTTGTCACAGGGAGCAGCTCCTGCGGATGGAAGGATGAGGGGCGGGGAAAAGATTCCCTTTTGACAGTTTACTGTTAAAGGGAATTTGTCAAGGATGTTAAAATTAGATCTTACTGGGCCAGATCCTCAGACGATATAAATCAGCCTGTAGACTCCAAACCCCGACCTGGCCACATGCTCCTCTTTGTTCTTTTTCCAGTCTTTATTATCTGCATCCCAACCCTGCCTGGGTGCTGTTCCCGTTCTCCTTGTGCTGTCCCAGCCCTACTGATGAGGAATATTGTGATATTTCCAGAGATCATTTAGCTCCTGGAGTGGCCTGCTGGGGTGCAGGGCTCTAGCTGGGGACCAGAGAGGTGCTGAAAAAGATGTTCTCAGGAGGGAATTGAGACTTCTGTGTCTAACATACTCCCTTGTGTGTTTTCTTCCAGCCTGAATTTTTGGCAAGCTAAGCTAAACTCTGCCGCATGGTGAAACCATGTGAAAGCTGCCAGTAAGGAAATTAAGTAAGAAATAGTGTCAGATAATGGCTGCAAATGCATTATGATCACTCTTTTCATTAGAAACTTCCTTGTTTTCTCCCTGGTGTATGCCACAAACAGCTTGCACATGATTTATCTGTGTGTGCTTGGGAAGGGGAGGCAAAGGGAATAAAGTCTTTGCCATGAGATGCTTTAAAAGGCAGTTGGGACACTTAGAGACATGATGCTTATTAAAATAAATGGAAGCTGCGTGTCTAAATCCCCTGGTCATCCTTGGAAGCCTTGTCCCTAATGTTTATCATGCAGTGGTTTCCAAAAGGCGGATTGCACATCCAGGGTGAATCTCAGTGCGACTGGACAGCAAAGAGAGGATCACACAGGGGCCAGGCCCAGCTCGTGCCATGGTATAAAGCTTTGAAATGGGGCAGAGCACTTTCTGGGAAACTCTCTACAGAAGAAGAAGTCCAGGCTCCACAGAAGTTCAGGGAATGTGGCTCTCCTCTCCCATTCCCAGAGGTTTCTGCTCGGTGCAGCTCTTGGGACAGACTCACCCTGCTGTGCCCGGTTCTGCAGAGCTGATTTGCTGAGCTTTTATTACATTCATAACTTCCCACCCTGTTGTATATCTTCTGACAAATATATTTTAATTTTTAAAAGGGAAAAAAAAATATTGGCGTTGTCCACTTTGGAAATGCTGGCCCATTAAGCCTAAACAGGGAAGTTAGGGGGTGTTAAATATCAATTGATTATAAAACCCATATTAATTGACATTCAGCAGCCCTGCTAATGGAGAGGAGCTCATTACATAGCAGTTAACCCTCAACGCATATATATTAAATAATCAATTAGTATTTATTTAACATACAATAACCTCCCTATTAGTGCTAAATTAAAAGCCCCTTTACGGGGGGCTTTGCAGAAAGCCCTGCACTGTGCTAACCTGGAGCCAGGAATTTGCATTAAGAGCTTCAATCTTTGTTACCTCTGGTGCCCCCAGGGTGATTTTAAGATGTTAAGTGAAAGAGTAAAGGGGCTGTGTTGGTGACAGTCACTTG
This sequence comes from Brachypodius melanocephalos, assembly GCA_013398615.1. Taxonomy (NCBI): domain Eukaryota; kingdom Metazoa; phylum Chordata; class Aves; order Passeriformes; family Pycnonotidae; genus Brachypodius; species Brachypodius melanocephalos. The sequence goes on along the minus strand of VZSR01002145.1, from coordinate 1,614,905 downwards.
GCCCTGCTGGGGAGGGGGTCAGTGCCAAAAAGTTGCTGAATTGCTGCCCCTGTGGTCACAAGATGATGCAGAGACCTGGCAGGTGATGGGTGATAGGAAAACAGAGGGATTTGTACTCCAGTAAAAGACTTTTGAAGCAGAAGAAAAGTATCTTCAAATGGAAAAAGAGAGGAGAACGAGCAGAGAGACAGGCAGACAGCAAGACAAGATAAAAGCAAAGAACTGTGGCATGGTTGGGTAATAGAAACAGGGCAAACTGGGGAACTGGGAAAAGGAGTAGTTGAACTAAATTGCCCAAAATGAGTCTCTCCTGTGCTGTGTCCTGAGCTGCCATTTATGCCTGTGTGGTGTTTGGAATATTAGCAGGCGGATTCACTCCCATCTCTGTCTGGCCTGAGGTGTGACAAGGAGGGGGATAGAAAGGAGCTCTGTTGTTTTCCTTGGAGCCTGGGTGAGTTTTATATTGGGGTCTAATAGGCCCAGACCCTATTTGGAGCTGAATTACATCACATGCCTATGCAATAATCTCTTTTCTGGTGGGGGGGAAGCTGGGAAATCAAGCAGCTTCTCCAAAAGTCAATTCTGGTACTCAAAATGGAGCCAGCTCAAGAAATTGTCATTGATCCACTTCTGAACTTGGAGCAAATTTCCATAAAAATAATCAGATCCTCTCAGCTGCAGAAGTTTTAAAGCCATGTGTTTCACTGGGTGGGATGGGCAGGCTGGGAGAACAGGAGCTGAGCAGAGATTTGGGTTCATTTCCCTCCTCTTGCCTGTACCAGTTCTGAACAGGGAGTTACAGGGTGAGGGGGAGTGGGAGAGGATGCCTTGGCTGCTCTCTTTGCAACTTCTTGGCAGAAGGGAGTAAAAGACAGCAAATTGTTTGGTCAGATCCTTAGTGGATGAAAACTGGAGCAGTCCTTAGCAGGGCCTAAAAAAAGCTTGATTAATTTAGGCTCCTGGGAGTGTGGCTTGGCTGAAAAGCCCTTGGGAGCTCGGAGAAGGTCTGACAGTGGGGCAGCCAGGTCCAGGCTGGAGCAGGTAATGACAGCTCCATCTCAGAGGTGTGAAGAAGAGCAGGGACCCTGTGGAGCAGCCCTGATGGGATGGGGGGTTTCAGACATGTGTGAAAGGGGGTGGGTGCCCCCCTTCCCTCACTGCCCCCCCTCCAGAGGGAGAATCCTGTGGCAAAGGGAGACAAGGAGATCTGGGGCTGGCAGAGGTGGGGCAGGAACAGGTGAATAACCACGGATTTGAAACATCAGCAGCCAGAGTTTAATGAAGGGATAAGTAAAATAAAACTGGAGATGAGTGCCAATCCTGTCTGAAGGGTAATAACGAAGCTGATGGAAAAATTGCTTTAACCATTTTGGATCTCAGGGAAGACCCAAATGTAATTTTGCTGAGAAAATGTAATCATCTTTCAGGCTCTTCAGCCCTGCCAGGGAGTGTAAGGCACGCACACATCAACGCCTGCTCTCCCTGAAACTCAGGAGGACTCTGCTGTTGGCTGCTCATGATGGTAGAGAGAGACCTTGGAGGTCTTTTCCCTCCAAGGACAGCCCCAGCAGTTTGAGCCAGCGATGGTCACCTGTATTCACAGGTATATGATGTATTTGTAGCACTCGCAATAAATTACTTCTTTTTTTTCTCCTTACAGCTTCTGGAAACATTCCCAGTGGCTGCCCTATTCATCAGGGTTGTTCCATTCCTGCTGCTGCAAAGAGGGAAGTACCTTTTTTTTTTCCTGTTCCTCTTTATTAGCATGTGCCATGGTGTGAGGCACTGCGGTGGGGAGGGAACCCCACCGTGAGTAAACACAGCCGAGGTGACAGTGACAGTCCTCATCACACGGTGTTAGCAATTCAAACAGCCACGTCAGTCAAGGAATTTGAGGGAAGGGAAAGCAAAAGGGAGAACGTGACAGTTTGCAAACACTCCGCTGCGTGATTTTTGCCGTAGGTGTGTTCATGCTGGAAGAGCCTTGGAGGAAATGCAAATGGATTTCGGGCTGGGCAAGTCTGTATGCAAGTGAGGAGTGCTGGAGCTTTGTTGGGTGTGTAGAAATCTCTTCCTCTTGTAGACTGAGATAATCAAAGGGCTTTTGGAATATTTCAGGAAATTATCCAAGGCCAGGTTTTGCCTACGGGGCAGGGCAGTCTTTACTAATCTATTAAAAATAAGCAGAGGAACCAGCGAAGCAAAAACAAACCCCCAAACTCCACCAAGCAAAACCTGATTATTTTCCGCAGTAAGATTCTGGGGCGTTTGAAATGTATTGACGTTTCCTAAAATCACCAATTTAATCCCTCCACACCGCAGTGGAAATATCAAACCTAAGAAATTTAGGAAATTAGTCTGAAGGTTTTCTATTACCCTGAAATTTTTACCTTAGAGAAATGATAACACAGATGGAATTTCCTTGGGAAAGGATTGGATAAAGGATGCCGAGGAATTATTTTAGTTAAACTGACTGCAATGCTAAAAATTAATCCTGGAGTGGGACACCAAAGAAACTCATATTGGAATATTAATTCTGCTTCCAATATCCAAGGAGTTCAGTCGGTGAATTCAGGAGTGAATTCAGCCTGTCTGGTTTCCAGAGGCTTTAGGGAGGTCTTGCCAATACTATTCTTTCCTGCTGGATTTGTCCGCAACTCCTCCAAGTTATTAGTGGAGATAACTTCTTCTGTGAAGAAGCAGCCGCCTCTGTCCTGCTGGTGTGTCTGTGCTGTGGATTGCCCCCTCACACAGCACATCTCCCCCGAGCCCTGGGAGGCAGCTGTGCCTGCAGGGTGTCGTTCAGCCCTTTACCTAATTACCCAGGCACACAACACCCATCCCGAGCTAATCAGGGAGGACAATCTTCTCTGGGTGAAAACACTCTCTGAGGACTCACCTCTGCCGTGGTGCCTCCGGGGAATGAAGCCGCTAATTACTGGAGATGAGTTGTTTGCATTGTATACACGATGTTAAGAGCAGAGAGGGAGATCCCAGGTCTCAAAGCCATCCCACGGCTTTGCTGTGCTCTTTCCGTGTGGGACTCTCCCCTTTGAAAATATCAATCTAAACACGAGTCTGCAGAACTTTATCGAGTGTAAGAATAAGTAATTTCTCTCTGTAAGGAATAATTCCTCTCTGTACCCCATCACAAACCCTCAGCCTGCAGGCACCTGGGCAGACTAAAATGGTGATTTTAGCTGTATCACCTCTGTGGTTTCTTGTCCTCCATCTCGGTGGAGGGGTGGCTGGCAGTGCACAGCCCTACTCATTTCAGCTCTGAGGAAGTTCCAGAGCTGCCTCACAGCCCCTGCCCATAAACCGTGCAGCCCGAGGAAGATGCTGCCTGTTTTCTGAAGGACATGGTGCAATCACCCCGCATGTGTCCTCCATCTATTGCCTCTGTGGGCAGAGAAAACAGAAATGCCTTTCCCACCATTTTATTTATTGCCTTTCCCTTGTTTCCTGGGAAAACCCCCTTTTTTTTTAATACTTTCGTGTGTGCCTGTGAGCCTGTGTGGGTTGGGCGCGCGTGTATGCGCGCGTGTGTGTGTGTGTTTAGGAGGTTAAAAAAAATTTCTTGCTGTCAGCAAGTGATGTTACAAACCTGCTCTGACAAGGCTGGTTGTATATTTACAGTTGGTGAGAGCGAAGGCTTCATCAATCTTCACGCTTTGAAAGGGACAGGCCTGCTCCCATGAGCACCTGCTCCGGGAGAACAGCTGAACTGTGACTTTCCAGGGAGCTGGCTGTAAATTTTAGCCATTCCCCCCAGCAGCCCACGCATGCTTGAGCTCTTTAACCTTCCCAGGCTGGCAGGAGTCCCAGCAATCAGTTTAGTGCAAAGACTGGGGTTCTTTTTAATTAACCTTTTGTTTCCCGCTGCAGGTGTTTCCAAAGTTTTCTTCATGTTAAAAAGGAAGGGGGGGTTTGGGGGAATTGTTTGTAGAGGTGCATCCAGTTTTTCCATGCTTGGTGATCAAAGGGGATCAGCCTTTCTCATGTTTCCCCTCCACATTCACCTCTTGGATGCGTGTCTGTGCCAGCATCCGCTGGGAATTGGCAGCAATGCTTCCCTTTGGGCACCTGCAGAAAGTATTCCTGGGGCTGCAGTGTGCTGGAAGAAAAGGGAAGCATTGCCCTGTTTGATCGATAGAATTATTAGTAGGACAAGGACCTGTTGTATTGCTAAGAAAATTCATGTCTGGGAATTTATCACAAGGAAAAAAAATGCATTCTAGCCCCACTTAAAACAATAAAACATATCTTTGAGGGAAAGTTTCAGACTTTCATGTGTAAAGGAATAATGGTTTCTATAATTTAATAGGTGGTACATTTGGTGAGGAGTGCCAGCAAATCCATTTCATGTAATGATATTTTATCTCCCTGGGTATGGTCATTTTCATGAATGTCTTTTTATTGGTTCTCTTGTCCCACAAAGTGTCCAAGGTGGTGCTGCTCATCCTCAAATGCCGAGCACATACCGAGGCAGGGATGGCTGGAGAAAACTATTAATAATGGTGGCACAAAAAATGGGCAGGAACTGTGTGACAGTTAAATGTGCTCCCTATAAATAAAGAACATTTCTATTTGACCCTCAGGGCTGTGGCTTTTCAGCACTTACTTTTGTAGGAGTTAAGGTGGTCACAGCTATTAAAAACTAGAGATAAGCTGCAAGGAAATTCAGATGAGGATAACACAGGAAAAAAAAAATAGAAGAGGGTTTCCAAAGAAGATTTGACTGAAAGTTGCATCTAGAAAAAAAAAAAAAAATCTGAAATAGCCCTCAGTGAGGGATTTTGTTTACATAGGCCAGGGCAATTTGCTTCTTGGAAAAAGGAGTGATTTATTCTCTTGGTATCTAATTGCAAATTCACAGAGGCAAACCCTTTCCTCATGTAGCTCTGCTGAGATGGACGGGAACATTAGTTACAAAGGTTCACAGATTTTTAGAACCCTCGCAGTGTACATCGAATATAAACTAAAACTCACATTTATGGTTTCATTCTGACTGGTACTTTATGCTGACTGTGACTGCTATCACACAAAATAAACTGAGTTTCAGGAAAGGGAACTGAGAAAATTGTCTTGAGGGGAAGAAGAAGCAGCAAGTTGGAAGAAAGTCAGAATAAAATGGAAGGAAAGGGAGAATATACAGGAGTAGGTTCCAAGAGGGAGTATATGATATTATATATGTGATATATACACTTGGTATAAAGTGGCCCAGAGCAGTTGTGGCTCTCCCTGAATCACTGGAAGAGTCCAAGACCAGGCTGGATGGGGCTTGGAACAACCTGGGACAGTGGAAAGTGTCCCTGGCCAGCCAGGGGGTGAGAATGAGATGGGCTTTAAGATCCCTTCCAACCCAAACCATTCTGTGATTCTGTGTGTTCACAGTCAGCACGAGGTGTTTGCTGCCTTCCCTCTCATGTGCCATGCACGTGTAGAATCAAAACTGTCTGAATTTTGCCTTTGAATTCTCCCACCTTGTGTGGCCAGTTGACTGCCTGGGAGATCTGCAGATCTGCCTGCCAGGAGGAACGAGGATGTGCCAGCACATGGTCCTGGAACTCCAAATTCAGAATGGAGCAAGGAGCAAAAGGAGTGACAAGATGAGCCGCCATGGGAAATGAAGGGAAAACTGTGAAAATGGTTATAATAAATAATAAGAAAGGTAGCATGGGCCAAAGGAATAATAGATCAGCAGTGGGAAGACTCTAAAAGCTGCTGAGAGTTATTGATAGACATTGTGTAAGGAAAAGAACATAAAAAAAGAAACCCCTGACAGTTTTGCCTTCATGTTCACAAAGGAGGGTGGCAGGGCAGATGCCAAAGTGAAAGATAAATATCCCTTTGCATAAAGAAGAAATATTGAAGGAAACTGGGCAGAGGTGACGGAGAAATTAAGAGAGTTAAAAGACCCTGAAAGCATGTGGTCCATGTCAAACCCTCTTCAGGATTTTGAGCCAAGTCAGCAAAACGTGTGAAAAATCTGTTGAGGGAAATGAGAACCTCTTTGAAGACCAGTAATGGAGAAATCCTACAAGTGTCAAGTCCAAGGAAGCTTTCCAGAAAGGAAAGGTGGTGGTTCAGAAGAAGGTGCCTTGCGTGGCCAGGAGGCCAAGGTGTATTTTAATCTGGGGTTGCACTGGAGAAATAGTTAAGTGAAGTTATGAGTTTAATTAAGGAAAACCATCAAGGATTTTAAAAAATTGGGATCAGTGCCAATAAAGGGAGAACAAAACTGACAGCGGCTTTCCGAGGAATTAATGCAAATCACAGGCCAGGGAAAAGCCAAAAGATATAACTTCTGCCATGACAGGAAAGGTTGGATATAACACAGTGGGGAAGTGTAATCTGGAGTAAAAGTGATAAGTGGGGGACGTGGAAGTGGCTGATGGGTCCTTGCCACTGAGTTACTCGTGAGGGTGCAGTGGTTTGTGCTTGGAGAAAGTGCGAACTTCAGGATAAAGTGATTATTGAGGTGAATTTAACTGAGGGAAGCACAGGGCCAAGAGGAAGGGAACAAACCCAAGCAGGGTTTGAGGGCACCTGGCCTGGGTGGGGAAGCAGCGAGCAAGAATTCAACCCAAACACCATTCGGCCAAATTTCTGTGTTTCTGCAGCAAGTTTCCATGAGGGATTTCTGACACACGCACACCCTTAACGAAATAAAACTCCAAGAATTGTCAAAGTAGGTAAGTGCATGTTGAAGAGCCACCAGCAGATGTGGAGCGTTGGATTTTCCAGTGTGGGGAAGAGGGTGGGAAGATGGTGGGAAAGGGGAGAGTCTGTGGGGAAGGTAAAAAGGTGATGGAATTGTGGGGAAGGTGGAAAAGTGGAAGGTCTGTGGCGAGGGTGGGAAGACGATGGGTCCATGGAGAAGGTGGGAAAACGAAGAGTCTGTGGGGAAGGCAGGAAGGGGACAGGTCTGTGGGGAAACAAAGCATCTGTGGGGAAGGAGGAAAGATGTCGGGCCTCTGGGAAAAGCGGAGGGTCCGGGGGGAGAGGA
>VZSR01002145.1:1557943-1607614 GCA_013398615.1 Brachypodius melanocephalos | reverse complement strand
CTGTGGGAAAGACGGGAAGATGGAGGGTCTGTGGGGATGGCGATGGGTTTGTGAGGAAGGCGATGGGTCTGTGGGGGTGGCAGAAAGGCAGGAGAGAGGCGGCTCGGTGGGAAGGAGGGGAAAGTGCCGGCTCCCCGAGCTCATCCCCTCAGCCCAGCACACTCCATGGCCGGCCGAGCCGAAGTGGCCGCCGCCCGCCGCTAGAGGCTGCTCCACACCTCATTAAATAAACACCACAGCAATTAACGCACCGCATCCCGCACGGGAAGGCTCCGGCCTCCCGCTTCCCACAGGAGAGAAAGATGTGGGACATCGCCGGGAGCTGATCCCCGCCGTGAGTTTGTGATGTACAGCGGAGCTCTGCCCAGCAATCCCCCGCTGGCTTTGCCAGGCAGAGTCCTGCAAAAACCGCATCTCCACAGGTGCCCCTTGCCCGCTCCTGGGGAGGTTTGCAGAGGTTTTATTTGTGAGGTGAGTCCCTTTGTCTGGCAGGAACAGCCGCGTGTGGTGTTGGTCAGGCAGCACCCCAGAAATTCATTCCCTTTTGGAAAAAACCCCAACAATCAGCCCAGGGGTGAGACACTCAGGTAGCACAGCAGCACCAGTGCCACGCTCACCGTGCCAGGCTCAGCATCATCAGTGTTGGATGTTCCGTAATTTGCACCAAAAATGCAACAATTGTTGTTAATCTTGGTGCTGCCACTCTCACAAAACAATGCACAACTTCATCCAAGCGTGCTGCTGTCGTTGTCTGCCTGGCACCTCAGGCTGCTGCCAGGGAAGGTTTTATAGGCTCTGCATCTACAGTGAGTAAACATCAGCATTTTCACCAGCCACCTTCCTCCTCTCCCCAAAGCTCAGGCTCTATTTCTATTTTAGTTCCCCCCACCACCTTCTTTCACCACCAACTTCATCTTACTAGTTTGCAAAATTATAGCCTCGCTCTAGACCTGGAATTCTGAACTGAGGAGAGCTCCTAGCAGCAACATTCATATTTTCATTTCATATTTTTCACCAGTGATGTCGGTCCAGGGTTGGTTTTATTATTACTACTATTTTTTAAAAACACTGCTCTGGAAGGATAAAGCTGGAAAGCCCTATTTATTTCCTGGAAAAGCCAGTCTCTGTCTGTCAGTATCTGTCAGGCAGTGTACACTATGATTTAAAAACAGCTACAGCAATGCACAGACCAGGCTAGAGAAGGGATTTCTCTCACTCTAATTCCCATATTCGGTGGGCCACTGTATTTCTTGTTTAGTCCCTGTGCATGGGAAGGCTAAACAAGAAATAAACATCAAAGAAGTGATGGTATCCTCTTTTTGTAGCATGGGATTATTTTTTTGGAGTGGTCCTCAGCAGGGCCAGGAGTTGGACTTCGTGATGTTTGTGGGTCCCTTCCAAGTCAGGATATTGTGGAATATTTCCCTTGTCTTCCTTTTCTCTTGTCTGGAAAACCCTCTTGTAGCATTTACTGGTTTCATATTTTTTTATGGGACATGCAACTCTGGTATTTCATTGCTGCTCCATAATCAGTGTTAATTCTTCTTTTATGATTTTAAAAATCTACAAGCTCTACTCTTCCAAACTCTGTAAAATGCTATTAATGTGTCTAGGGATGATCCTGTTTTGTTTACAGATCTCTTGCTATTTTAAGTCTCTGTGTTTCGATGGTACAGTTACCAGAAAATGGATTAAAAATTAAACAAATGTATATTTGTTTTTAATGAAAGCTGTTTTGCAATTAGCTCTTTATTTGATCAAAGATTGCCTCTGAGTTAATTGTTTGGGTTTGCCCAGTCTATGATTCTTTGAGATAACTGGGTCAAGTTTTGTTTGCATTGTGACCCACATAAACTTCATGGCAAACCACACTTGGTTCTCTTTCCTGAGACCAGAGCAGCACGTGAAAATATGCCTATAAATTAAATTAAAAGCACAACTGTTGTGTAGAGTTGTTTGATGTCACCATGTCTCACTTTTTCAAGAGCATTTTCATCTCCCTGCTCCAGCTGCCATTCCTCTTTGGCTTACGTGCTGGATAAACATTGCAGGCTTTGGTGGAGGCAAGATGCTGCCCACGAATTGTGTGAGCTGCTCGTTGATATGTGCTGCTTGTTGACATCCCTAACGATGTGTATGTGCTAGACAATCTCTGCTTTGGGCTGTCTCAGGCTGGAAACCCTTACAGGCATTTTTAAATGCTGTTCCACCTTGTTTTGCAGTGCTGTGCCAGATTTCAGACCGTTCCTCTTCCAGCCTTCTCCATGTTCATTTCCATCGTGGGCTCCTTTCTCCCCATACAGCTTTGAGAAGGTGAGAACAACTCCTGAGGCAGGGCTGATCCCAGCTCTGTCCCAAACACTCATCACTACCAGAGGTCATTACGAGCCCTGCAGTCGATGTCCTGTGGCCTTGGTGTGGTCATTGTTACCAGGGTCACTGTCCAGTGTTGTCTGAGGGACCATCATTTAGAATCAGCCTTTCCCAGCAGTTCTGTGGACAGGAGTCACAGTCTGGCGATCTGTGCCAGGAGAGCTCGGCTCTCTGTTGGGATGGACAGAGCCACAGACAAACTGGTGCAGAGGCTTGGAGAGCTGTGCTAGGCAGAGATGAATCTGGGTGTTTCTCTAGGATGTTCCTCCAGCAATTCCTAGCAGGTTTTCCCCCAGTCCTTCATGCAGAGCCTTTGCTGGGTCCCTCTCCATGCTCTGCGGGCGTTTTCCAGAGACAATGTCTGCCTTTGCCTCCCTGCCTCTGAGCAGACAGCCCCTAGGACGCCTCTTTGGCCTGTGTTCCGTATCTTTCCCTGTGAATTGCAGGATGTGGTGATGGAAATCTGCTGCCTGGGATCTGCCATGAGTTGTTTGCTTTCTCGGGAAGCCTCACGCCCGTGCGTTGCCTTCCCCCTTGCACACACAGCCCGGTGTGTGCGCTTGCCCAGGCGCACGGGGCCGCGCTGCGCTGCAAATTGCTTATACACATGTAAGCAAATATCTCCTCAAATCATCTCTTATCGCCAAGTGGGGTGTGGTGCTTGTTGTTCAAGGGGCTGAGGTTGCCTTTCAATCTGCCAGGGCCAGCCTGACACCAAAAATAAACAGCATAAGCCTGGAACGGCTGTCACAAGGGGCAGAGAGAACTTGTCAGGCAGGAGTGTGTGAGCCGGCAAGATGATAATGTGCCATGACACTTCTGAAATGAGACACCGGTTGCCATGGTGAGGAGTCAGGAGGGACTATCTCTCCAGAGGCTGAAATAAAACATGCTTTAAATGATGTTTGATTAGAATTTAGATCATGTAACTGAGTGGCTGGACCCTTTTTTTTTTCCCCCTTCCTTTTTTTCCCCCCTCCCTTTACTTGTCGTCGTCGTCTGTGGCTGCTGGCAGAGTTCACTTTGGGAAGAAAGGGCTCGGGGTCCGGAGCAGCCCCAGCTGTAACCCCCCTCGCTCCACCACTTCCAGCGTGCTGAGAGGTTACTTAGTTCCATGCCCAGTCAATTATGCTCCTTGCTAACTCTGCTTGCATTTTCCACTTGAGTCCATCATAGTTTAAACCAGTTAAAAATGATTCCCTCTGTTCTGAAAAACAGTTAATCAATAATGCCCTGAGAATATTTCTTGCCTTCATTTTCTTTCCCTGACCAGTCTACTCAGGGTATCTGTCACCTTGTTAATATATATTAAAAATGCAGCCCATGAAGGATTATACACAATATCCTTCTTGGACTTTTGGTATTAAAGGTGGATGTGGATGCGTGCATATGTGACAGTCTGAGTGGTAAAAGGAACCTGAAGCACAAGGGACTGAGAGAAAAATGCAAAACAATTGTCTTTGTGGTCTTGTAAATGGAATAGGATGTTTAAAAGTAATTTTGGCTTTGTTTGCAGTTTGAATGCGGCACAAACCCAAATTTTTCATGTCTCTCCCAGCAGAAATGGACAATGAAAGAGCTGGTTCTGGGGTACAGAGCTTTCTTCCTCTGTGGTGCCTTTTGGTTTATCACAATCTTGAAGCGGGTATTCAACGTCTGGATAAATCTGCTGGAAAACAATAGACAGCCAATTCCAGTGCCCGGATGAGGACAAAAACACCCATCAAAGAAGGACAAATGCACCAAGTTCTGCTAATTCCAAGATCCCCTGAAGGCAAGTTTAGCTCGTGCTGGTGCAGGCACAACACCAAGGCTTTGCCAGGTGTCATCTGCGAAGGGTTGGGAGGGGAAGGTGTTAAAATGCAAGGGATATTTTTTGTGTGGGTGCTGGAGTGAGCTGGGTTTGATGAGCCATTGCTGAGTGCACATTGAAGAATGCAGAGCAGGTACTATTGGCAATTTTTGACTGAAAGGCAGAAAGTCAATGGTGGAGACTCCACTACAGGCTACACGGCGTGGAGACACTTTGTACCACAGTAAAATTGCTAATGCCAATGAGAACATTGATAAACACAGATTCCAAATGAGCTTCCCCTTTACCAGCACGTTTCAATTGTGCCCATTTGCTTTGGTATTGAAACAGTTACACCAGGCCACCGAACACATGATTACATTTTTCTCGCCTATTAAAAATCCCGATACGAGCCCATGCTGATTAGAGATCCTATTGTGTGTATTTAGGGGGGAAAAAAGGCTCTGTAGTGGCTATGCACGAGACAGAGTGTGTTCTAGGAGCCAGAGGATGCCCTGTAATTTATGAGAGACAAAGAGGTACATTAGATATTGTTAGAATACATAATAATCCCCTGGCAATAATTTATTTGGCTTGCAAGGTTAGGATCTCCATAATTCTTGGTTGCACTCTAATGAAGACTGCTGATGCTGATTATATATTTTTGTGTACATTAGAGGTACCTGTGAATATATGGATACTGTTCTTGCCTCCTGCTCCCTCACTACTCACAGGGCTGCCAGTGGGACTATATCGTGTGGTCCATTTGTCTAAATAGTCCAGGCAAGTTCATCAGCTGTATTGGCTTCTTGTCAGTGGTTCCCTGTAACTTTGGGCCGTAAAATGATCATCTGCAGATTTCACCTGCTTTTCTCACACTGTTAGGTCACTCCTGGCTCCAGGGTGGCACAAACATCATCAGGAAGTCAGGGGTTGCTGTCTCTCTGCAAGTACAGACAAACCAGACTGATATTCCCCTGGAAATTTTAAACTGGGAACTCAAACGTGATTAATTTGTTGGTGGTATGGAGTGGGGGGCTCTTGACTGAGAGAAAAGAGTGGAAGAAACGGAAAATTCAAAACTTTCCTTCCACCCCAGAACTCAGTGACTTTTCATAAAAATTTTGCTCTGAAATCAGTTTATGATTCCACCTGTAAGGTCATTTCCAAGTGATTTATTGCCCTCTGACAGTCCACTCTGGGATTTTTGGTGACACTACACGGGTTTTTTGAGCTTTATGTTCAAATTTAATGGTGGTCACTGCAGCCAGATGGATGAAAAATACCCATTTCTTCACCACGGTTTCTTGTACTGGCCTCAGGGATTAGAAAAGTAGGTCTTTTATTTAGTTACACTGTCAGCAGCAATTTGTATGTGAGTTCAATTGCTTGGTTTGGAGTTCAAATATTCCAGTCTGAATACAGCTCTGCGGGCTCATAAAGCATCCTGGAATCTTCTCTGCCCCTGCCCCATGTCTGCACAGGGAATTGTGGTGGTCACTGCTGGGTGTAAACGCACAGGATGAGATGGAAGGAAAGAAATCCATTTTGATGGAACAAACAGGGAGAGCTGGGAATGCATGGGTGAGAACCTTGCTGAGGGCAGCACAGACCTTCCATGGCTGGGTGTGCTCTGCTCACATCCTCCTTAAGAACCATGGTAAGGAAGGGGTTAAAGCTGTTTAACTATAGGGCTTTTCTGTGCATATTAATTAGGCATTCCTCTATTTTATCACTGTAGTGCACTTTGTACAGCAGTTTTTAAAATGCTCTGAGTAATGTTTGCTATGCTTCCTGCAACCTAATCTGCCAAATTATTTAGGTTATCCATGCCATGGAATTGACTTAACACTGGCATAGAAATTAGCCCTGAAGGGCTGGAAGATCCCAGAGCTGCTGATTAGGGGTGTCTGATAAGAGCACAGGCCCATAATGATTTTATATAATGTTTTCATGTAATGGTCCTTCTGGTTTTGAAGGCAGTCAGCATTTTGATGGTGGAGATGCATATTTGATCCTCAGCACCAGAAAAGAGATGGTGGAAAAGCCACTCTGGGCACGCTGTGCTCCAATATTGAACAGCAGACCCTTGCAGCAGAGCTGTGTCTGTGGCCTGGAGTCAGGCAAGGTCACTCACCACAATAGTGGCAGTAAAAGACCTTAAAAGTTGTTTTTTTCCCCTTTCTGATTTCCCAGATGGTGAAAGGCACTGTGGCTTCTCTGCAGCTGGGTGAGGTTTGTCTGTTCAAGCCAACTCTAGATCCCCACCTTCTGTTCCAGGGCAATATTTCATTCCAGCAATTCCAGCTTTCTTTTTTTTGGTGAATCTGCAGCAAACGTTGGTAGTGTGTCTCTTTGAGAGTGTCTGATTTTTACATAAAGCTGGCTGGAATTTACCCTTCCTGCTGAAGCTCAATGCACCTAGTCAGCTTCTGTGGTACAAGGTTCCACAGGATAATTAGGAATGAGCAGAGAAGAAGTGATCTGGAAATTATTATACACCTTCTTGAAGGACTTTCTATGGAAGAAGGGTTTTTTTCTTTTCTTGAACAGAATATTAAAATCTACGAGATTCTTCCACAGGGAATTTTCCGAGTTTTCTTTTTCCACGCTCTGGTCTTCCTTTCCTTTGGCCAAAGCACAATTGCATGTGCTGTTGCAGCACACAGCTCTTCTGATCCCACATCAGGTGTCAAATCTTTAATATGATTTCCTACATGTTTGACTAATCAATGCAGAACATCATCATGAAAGATAATTTTACCCTCTGGCACTTCAGGGACAGGATAATGAGGCCTGGTGTTTTCCATTTTTTATTCTTCCACAAGAATCTACATTTTTTAGTCCCAGCTAATTGATTTAAGTTCATGGAGGAAGGGTTTCTTTTCCCTTTTGCTCCCAGTATCTTGGATATTAATGGATTCTAGTGAGCTAGCAGAGCTGTGTGATCAGTGTGTTTAGAGATTCAATACACTGCCATCCTGACCTTTTAGAAGCCAAGGGAAAAACACCAGGCCCAGCATGTTGATCCCACATGAACACTGAAATCTCGGGCAGCTTGGAGCTGCTGGAGCTCCCTGGAGAGAGGGAGGTTTGCCCCCCAATTGTTTGCCAAACCGGAGGAGGGAAGTTTCTCTGACAATGCAGTGAGAAGTGGGAGATTTAAGGCAGAGGGGTGGGAACAGAGGCTTTGAGAAGAGCTGGGGCACCCAGGCATTGCTCTGGAGAGCCTGGGATTGAGCAAGGCATGGCAGGGTGAGGGATAACCACGGAGCTTCTGCTCCCCTGGCTCCAGCAGGGCGTCACTGTCCCCTTCCTTTCAGCAGGTTGTGGAGCCTTTTTGACAAAAAGCTACTCAGGTTCCACACTGATCGTCTGTGGAGATGAAGGAACGGGACAAAGCCCTCTCCAGCAGGAGCTAGAGTGTATTAATCTCAACAAAAATATTTCTTACTCTAAATATCCTTCCCAGGAACAATGGGAGCTGTTTTGCTTGCTGATATGACTGATCAAACATTTCCCAGCCACTGATACAGCCCCTGTTGGTCACAGATCCACTAAATCCACTGCATGGGACCCAAAAAGGAGTATATGTCTGCTGCACCATGTACCTGAGACTCTACAAAGTGTGAGTTAAATGTATTTTCATGAATACTCCATGTATTTCCTCAGTATTTTACTACCATTAACTAGAGTTATTCTTGTATTATTATTTTTTTCTTTTTAGGGGTGGCAGCAGCTTATGACAGATTTGTTTAGGGTTAGCCCTACACATAAATTAAGCGGCAGATAAAATTTAATTTTTCTTATAAGAAAAGCCTATAGCTCCTTAAATTGCTCATTTAACATCACTGAAAAGTAATACTCCACTTTAGAATGGACATCGTATTAACTTTAAAAGGCCTATTTAAAGTGACGGTTGTCAGTGAGTGAAAGCCAGATATGGTAATTTCGAGTTACAAATCAGAGTGAGGAAACTGGAGAATGGACAACCTTGTTAACACAAGCGCGACGGAGGAAGCACCGGGGTCAGAGTGCCAGCACGGAGAGGAATAAAGACACAGCACCAAAAATATGTCCTATAATTAGGGCAGCTGTAAGAGTCAAGGTTGAAGATTCTTCACCATGACACGTCTGATATAGAAAAAGTGATAGCCAAGAGTAATCACTTACAGGCACTGAGCCTTAAAGGAGCAGCACTGAGCTCCCCTGGCTGGGCCAGGCCAGCCTGGAACACAAAGGACGGGGGGCACGGGGTGACTCTGAGCACTGGGAGTGGGAAGGAGCTGGAAATTTCAGGGGTCAACACTCAAAGGAACCAAAAATAGGAAAAAAATTGCTCGCTCGGCAGAGAGGTTTGTGATCATGGCGTGGAACAGTGGTGACTCAGAGAGTGGGGTGGGTTATGTGGGGTTGGGGAGGGTGTTCTGGGTTCAGATCCGAGTGGATGGGCACAAAATTACCTTGCGGAGGCACTGGGGGAGGAAGGGGACAGGAGGAGCCTGGAGCTGTGTGTTTGTACATGGATGGACTCAGGTGCACTGGGCAGTGGGAGGGCAGAGCTGGGGAAGAGATGGTTTGGTGGGCACACAGTCACAGTCAGGGGCACAGAAAGGAGCCACACCCCGAGCAGGCAGGGACACACACCCCCTTGATGGGCAGCACAACATGGGGTGCAGGGATGATTCCTCCAGCTCAGCCTTCCCCAGGGCTGGTACCGATGGAGAGGGGAGCACAGAACACAGGGGGCTGCTCCAGACTCTCCAGGTGAGCCTGCAGAGATCTGCCTCTTCTTTTGTAGGCAGTAAAACAGGAGGTGGAGCCAGCGTGAGGCACATTCCACACTCCCTGTGGGAATTTGCATGGACACAAGGTGAAAGGAGCAGGGAGCTTCCTCAGCATCCTGGCTGAGGGAAGCTGGTGTGACCCGACCTGTGGGGATCTGGGGAATGCTCTCTTGTCCTGGCTGCAATGCTCAGAGGAACATCCCTGACAGCCGGGTCAGAGTGGAGCAGGGGACAAGGAGACATTTCCATTAGAGAACAATATCTCCACATTCCAGTTTTCAGGGGATCCCTTGAGATCTGTGGAAACCTTTCAGGCTCTCTGCCTCGTCCATGACCCCCTTTGGCAATGGCCGTGTTAAAAGCCCCAGGAGGCTGTTACAGGAGAAGCCTTGTCCTCTTCTGCTGCCTTCTGCTGTATTTCCTCAGGGAACGATCCAGCCCAGGCAGTTAATGTGGAGTGACATGGGCACATGCTTTTCCTCCTCAGTCCCCACCTCCTCCATGGGATCCACTTGAAAGGATAAAGGAGATTCCGGCTGAACTGAGCCCCTTATCCCCAAATACTTTGTGTTCCAGGAGAACAGCTGTAATGTAACACAAACCCACTCCAGCTGAACTGCCTCATCCGTCTTGGGGAGCTGGGGCAGACACCGGGGGTCTGGGAGCTGGGCAGGGCTCACTCTCCAGCCCCACAGTTCTGAATAACCCACACATTTCTGAATAACCCAGAGGTTTCTGAAGATCCCACACATTTCTGAATAACCCACAGGTTTCTGAATAACCCACACATTTCTGAACAACCCACTGGTTTCTGAATTACCCACACCACCTCCCGGGACCAGCCCATTCCTCACCTAGCCTGGATCCTTCCTCACGGTATTTAAAGGCTGGTAAGTAACAACGACGAGCCCTTAAGAGAAGGACTCTTTGACCTTGCTCCATCCAGGCTGCTGCCTCCCCCTGCTCTCCCAGATCTGGTTACCTGAAATCCACTTTTCCCTCTGCCAGCTCCTAGAGCCAAACCTTTCTTCAAGGGCAGGAGGATCAGCCTGCCCCTGTGGAGGTCTCCAGCATCCATCCTTTGATTTGCAGCGTGCTCACCACGGGGTTCAGAGGCTGAAGGGAAGAAGAGAGTTTCCTCCACACAGAAAATCCTGGCTACAGAGTCACGGTGGCACTGGACAGGATTTCCTGGAGGATCAAAGGCCAGGAGTCCTTCAGCCGCTTTGTCAGCCAGTTTATTTTGCCTTTGTCTTTGTCAACCTGTACTTGGGGATGCTAATTCGATTTTCCATTGAGAGGTGCGGATATCTATATTATTTTCCTAAAACTCCAGAGAATATTATAAATTTCTTTTTATTGCTTCCAGCCATGTTATTTAAAGTAATTAACCTTAATTTATAAATTTTTATATCAAACTGCCTTTTAACTTTTAGAACTGGCAGGAGAAGTCCATTTCCCAGGGCTCCTAATAGTTCTCCATTTAATCAAAATTCATCCATCAGATTCCAGTGTTAAATCATCTTTTAATTGGGAGTTACATTCTGGTTAATAGTTTTATAATTCGCCGCCTCTAATAGTTTTTACCACAGGGATCTACTCCATTTTTTCTCACTCTATTATTCCTGGTGTTCAGCAGGGACATTTTAAAAACGTTCACTTCCCCTGCCTGTTCTTTGTGATCTCATTAATTCTTGATAGCAAGTTCCCTTTCTCCTCATTACTGGAGCATAACTACCTTTATCACTAGGTGAAACCTTACTCATTTCTACAAGTGCTCTCCAATTTTGGTTTTTTTTTTTTCTCCTCTTAAATAAAATAACAATCTGCAATTTATTTCAGAAAATAATAATCTGTGTACTGCCTATGGTCATGGTGCTTGACACTGCAGAGATTTTCAGAGTGGAGACTTGGGGGGCAAGAACTTGCTCTAACTTTGTGTTCGCAGTGTTTCTCCCAGCAGGGCCCTGAGAGTAGCTGGGTTTTCTAGAAGATAATTCCTATTAAAAACATAAACTACTGTTACTAATGGCATGAGAAAACCAAGGAGTCGATTGACAGGAATGGCAGATCTTTTTGGAGGGGATCATTCCCTGTGACCTACACATCTTTTGCCTGCTTTTAGAGGCAGGATTTGGCCTCAGCACCTCCACACCAGGTTTTGGTTTTGCTCCAGGTGAACTCCACAGTGGAATTGTCAGCCAGGGCCTGGCTGGTGCAGCTCTGAGCAGTCAGGGCAGTGTTACATTAGCTTGGGATCCTCCCCAAACCATAAAAACAGCCCAAGGAGAAGTAAATAACCTTGTATATGAGGCAGTAAAGCCAAGCTTGTTGTTTTTTTTAAAAAATGCCTAGAATTAGCGTAAAATTAAATTTGAAACCTTAATCCTCCAAGGGCTGATTCTCAATTTGCAGATCCACAAAACCTCTGCAAATTACCCCACCAATCCTAGTGACAGTCTTATAGGGATATGTTATATTGACTACCCAAAGTCAGGCTCTGCAAAGGAGAGCACATTGTAAAGTGCCATTGGAGAGAGTGAGGAAAACCAATCTCCAAAGGTTTATATCTTAGTCCCTTGAACAGTCCCATAGAATCATTTCATATATAACTTCCTACAAGAAAAATAGGATGGACAAGTGTAAACAGAATTATTATACAATTACAGTGGTCCTTGCAATAACTATAACACTGTCCACTGTAATTTTTATGTCTCCATAAACTACCAGCACTGCAGGATTCCTTCAGCCCTTCTCTGGCCCCACGTGGCAATGTAATAACTTTTCCTGGTTTAACGTATGCATCAGTGCAGTAATTTGATATGACAATGATTACAAAATACTCCAGCAGTTTTAATTGACTAGTGTTGAGATCATATCACCAGCAACAGACAAGATCTTATCTCGTGTATGACTTCCATCCCGCCTGACTGGGACAATATTTATGTTAATAAGGATCGCAGGCATTAGCCAAGTATTAAGTCCTCAGCTGTGCTAACTACATTTAGATGCAAACAATAATTTCACAGACTGCTGGCCACCCTTTCCTGCGTGTGGAGTGGACGTAAATAAATAAATATATATTTGGGGGTATTGCAGGGTACAAAAAATCTGTGGAAGGAGTTTTTCCGCCTGGAACCCAGATTTCAGGATTCCTGGGGAGAAATAGGACTGTAATTCAGCAGTTAAAAAGTCGCCAAAGCTTGATACTGTATCTGAAGAAATTACCATAAAAATCCGAGGCAGTATTGTGCCTCCTGTATGCAGAGCAGGCAGACTATTACCTCCTCCTTTGTTGCTGCTGCAAACATTTACTTGGAGAGACCTTATTGTCAATGAGTTTTTGACAGAGGTCAAAGTATTTCTGAGTGAAACTGAAAGAGGTCTGGGACTTATATCAGGCAGCTGACAACATCAACAATAGTGTGTTTACTCATCCTGCATGCTGGAAAAATTAATTAAAAGTGTTTGTGAGATGTTCTGAGCTGGCAGGAGCTTCGTGTGCTTTTGGTAATGAGGATGCTGCTCTTGTCTGTGGGTGGAGGAAGCCTTGTGGAGGAGAGCTGAAGGAGCTGGGGCTGTTCAGCCTGGAGAAAAGGAGGTTTTAGGAGCTCCTTATGGATCTTTGCAGATTCCTTGAAGGAGGTTGTGGTGTGGGGGATCAGTCTCTCTTCCCAGATGACAGGAAACGGCCTGAATTTGCACCAGAGAGGCTTGGATTGGCTATCAGGAGAAAGATTTTCATGGAAAGGATTATCAAGCTTTGGAGCAGAGTGCCTGGGAAGTGTTAAAAAAACTGTGAGGATGTGTCTGGGTTTTTCTGTCCACCAATGCTGGCAATGAGGCACCACACAGGCTCACCCCCTAAATTCAGATAAATTCAGATAAATCCCAGCAGTGATGCAAATTACAGATTGGTTGGACATTAAAACCAGTGCCTTTGGTATTGTGAATATATATGCACATACACTTTTAATATTTGGCCACTTAACATATTCATCAAGTATTTTCATTCTGTTGCTCTTCACTAATGCATTTTTTAAAAGTGTTTCTCTTGAAACAGCCCAGTCTCTTCTTTCACGAATCCTTATCTCTGTCCTGTGGGCATCTGTATCCCTGCCCCAATGTTCCACTGTACAAGAACTGAGCTGTTCATAACTCTAATCATATAAAAACAGATGATTCATTACTGACGTGGGTGAAAGAAGGCATTAGATGTTGGCGTAAAGGAGAAAAGATAAACTGGTACCAGAAGGTTCATCTCTATCAGCTAAAGTGTTTGGAGACACCACAGAAATAAACCCAGGGTTATAAACATTAGGAACCTGGCAGGAAATCCAGGAGAATGAACTTCTGTGCCCTGTTTTGGACCCTGTATGTGTCCCACTGAGGGGTCAGGGCTGCTCACTGCTGGAATATCTTGGGTGCAGCTGTGAAGGATTTGGGCTCAGGGTTACAGTGTTGGTAACTGTGGGCATTCACAGCCATGGAATAACTCAGGAATTACTGAAAGCTAAAAAACCCCCCAACGTGTGGGCTCTTTTGGACTGCAGTGTGGGTGTCAGGGATCTTTATCTCTTGGCACTTCCTATCAAGTAGGAAGATTAAAGAGTTGCTTTTGGGTTTTTTTAAGGCAAAAGGCAGCTGAATTCCTTGGACTTCAGGAGCTTGGACTTGAGGAGAGGATCAGGTCTTGTAAAACTCTTGACTAAACAGGAAAAAGAGGGGAGCAGCTCTACAGAGAAGAACTGCACTGCTGTAGAAGAGCATCAGTGATTTGGAAGGTGATGAACACAGCACTGCTCACCACACTGGTCACAGACATGAACCAGGACACAACATCAGGCCATTACAACTTGTTCATTGATGCACCAGCCCAAACCCTGGGCCTTTGAAGGAAGCCAGGGACTGGGTGGGCAGCAGGAAGGGGCCAGGCAAACCCATTCACACTCACTGCCATGGGACGTGCAGCTGTGGGTGGTTACCCAGGAAATAAAAGAGGAGCTGGGGGGCCCAGCCCTTCTGCTCCAGCAGGGTGAATGATGCTGGTGCCAGGCTGCTGCAGTGTCACCTGCTTGATGTGCGCTTTGGAAAGCTGCTGCCCTGGCTGCCAGGCTTGGATGTGAGGCTCCCACGTGTGATTCATCTCCCAGGAAAGGTAGGACATTGTTGCTTTCCTCTCTGGGGCTGGGATGTGGAGGGGGTTGTGGTTGCAGCAGTGTGGAGTCCCTGCGTTTGGAACAGGCTGTGTTTGGCTTCTTGTGTTTCTGCCTGGTAAAACCTGAAGGGTTTTTATGGCTGTGATGGTTTGTTCCTCCTTCTCTGGCCTCTGGAAATGTGCCTGGATGTGTGGGGCTGGCAGCAGAGTGGTCTGGACCAGCTCTAGGGCAGGAGCCAGAGCCTCCTCTGGAGAAGAGGAATAAGGTGGAGTTTCCAGGTGGAAAGCCCCTGAGCTCAAAATGAACTCGTGGAAGGAGATTTTATTCCCTTTTAGCACTCTGGTGGTTTCTGAGCAGTGCTTCCCTGGAGCCCATGTCCCAGAGCCCGTGAAATAACAATCCCTGAGGCAAAAATGAGCTGTCCCTGGAGAGTAGGGGAAGCGGGCACTTGGGAAAAGAGCGCCGAGCATCCTCTCTCCCTGCCGATGGCGTGTTCAGCTACGTGCTGTGATGTAAGGCAGCCCTAAATTACGAGCAAACAAACACAACCCCCTGTCGTTCCTCATCTCTCTGCTGTGTGGGCAGAAACTCATCTGGTAGCCTGGAACAAAGTGCCTGGGTGGATGGGAGCCAGGGAGGCGGCTCGAAGCGCTCCTCCCGCCGAGACGCTGCAATTTAGTGAGTCATTAAGAAATAATACGGGGTGTATCGCTCTCCCTTGTTCTCTCCACACACAGCCAAACGGAAAATATGCAACATAATCTCGTGCGTTTATTTGGGGTGAGGGATAATGGCCCTCAGAATTAAACACCAGCTGTCTTTAAAGGAAGCAAAACGCTCTGGCCGCTCTCTGTCCCCCGGCTGGCGGCTGTACTTTATCCCAAAGAGCGGCAGTGAAGGGGGGAACCCTTACAGAACTAATTTAGTTAAAATTTACACTCCTTGATTTTGTGCCTCTTCTCTTTCCCTCTTCTAGTTTTGTAGCTATGATGCAGTATTGATCCAAAGATCTATAGGATCATACCATGGCTCCAGGTGGGTGGCAGAATTGAGGCTAGGCTTCATTTCCATCTGAATGGTGCAGAAAATAATTCCACTTTCCAGCTTTTATTGCTCAGAACATTGCATTTCTCTCATTGCAGTGTATGGGAATTAGCTCTGGAGGAAAGAAATTTTTTTTTCCCCTCCCCCCTTGATGTAGAGTGGAGCAGAAGGATTCAGGAAGGAGTAATGTAAGAAAGCAGACAGCAAGCTCATTGCTGTTTGAATTAGGTGCAGCTGGATTGCTCTAACGAAATGGGACTGCTCATCCAGGGTTCAAGTGGTGTTTCTGTACAGGGATGGTCTCCAAACTGCAGGTTCCTTGTCTGGCTGGGACAGCCCCTGCAGCACCCAGAAATGCAGGAACAGCAGGGCAGGCAGCAGCTCAGCTCTGCTCCAGGTGTTGGTCTGAGGGGATGCACAGAGGAAATTCTGGTTCTCTTCTATCCCACCCTGATGCAAAGGCTGAGGAGAGCAGCTGAAATGGTGACCCAGCCTGGACTGGTAGTGTTGACAGAGCTCATTGAGTTTGCTGTGTGATTTTAGTAAATCAGAAGAAATTTCCCTACTAGAGAAGCAGGCTGCCACCTGTTTATCAATGCAGCCACCTTAAACTCATGCCCCTGGTGCTGCATCCTGCTGGAAGAGTTTCCCACAGTTATTTCCTGCTGGAGGGGGAGGAAGGAGACGTCCAGTAATGCGCCAAGGAGATATTGCTGTCTGTGCATCCAGGAAGGAAAAGACTTTCAGAATCCAGTGGCAGACTCAAATAAACACAGCTCAGAAAATATCAGCACACTGTGACTGCTTTCAGAAGCACTGGTCTGGGGAACTCCTGTCAGTGCCAGTGTCTCAGGCAGGAGCCAAGAGGGAGTAAAATATAATCTACAAGGGTTTAGGATAATTTATGGAGGTAGGTTCCTGTGACACTGTGACCAGCAAGATGCTAAATGTTTCTCATACCAGAGAGGTGCTCCCAGGAGAACAACTGTCCTCATTTACCTCTAACATGGAATAGATGCTGCTACTGCCTGGTGTCGCTTTAGCCATGACATTTCCCTTGACAGCAGAGGGGTTTTGCTCACCCAGCTGGTCCCACCTGTGGGGCTGTGCCTGGGCAGCTCTCTGAGGGTGCTGATCTCATTAGCACCCTGAGCAGTGCCTGCTTGGAAATGTGCTCAGGCCACAGGATTTGTGCTTCCTGTCAATGACAAGTGGAGCAAATATTGACAGTGCTCTCACAGACTCCAGTTACTATTGCTCTTGTTAATTCAGGGCAAAATTTATCCTCGTGCCACAGGCCTGTGTTAGTCTGTACTATTGAAACAACTGGACTGCCTGCTCCCATTTTTTTTGCTGTGTGGATAATTTGGGGAACAAGGAAAAGAAAACTAAGGATGTGGTTGGTCATCTGTGGAGCTTTTGAAACTTTTTTTTTTAACCCCATGCTCTTCTTTCTTATTTCTCACCTCGTGTGCAAACATAGAGAATGTTCTGTTAATGTTACTTCAAGTTGGGAGAGGGGGGAGATGGAAATACAGAGAGTAAAACAGTAATTTTCCTCCTGAAGCTGGTGAACTTCTGGGTAATGCCCTGAACATCTATCGCTTTTAAAGACTCGTAGATTTAAAGAAGGGAAAAAAAAAAACCCTCTAAAAAACGGACATGGAAAAAACCTGGATTAAACTGTCACTCATTCACAATCTATCCAGGAAACTCATCCATGCCCCTACAGGTAGCTAGTTATCCCATCAGGAATTTCATATTCTTGTCTGAATCCTGGAACACAAATTGCTCCAGCGCTATGGGTCTGCCTTGATTAGGGTCTGCTGACACAGATGTCCCCAGCATGTGTTCCTAAAAAGCCTGCTCAAATAACTGCTTCTTTCCCCAAAGGGATCAAAGGTTGAGATGGTCTTTCCAGAGCTTTAGCCAGGCTGTGCAAAGCATCTGCAAAGTTTAATCCCTTAACCTTTCCTTCCCTCCCTCCCTTGTCTATTTTATTTTTAAGCATGGTATAAATGGAGTTTAAGGGTTTATATATTTTTTTTCTTTATAAAAGCAGCTATTACTTGTGAAGAACCCCTGGAAAAGAAAGTGTAGCCTTGCTTTTTAGCCAAGAGACAGTTAGGTTTTGGCTATTCTGTCAAGGATAAAGCCCAGAATGCCTCTGTACACTTGTGCAAATATCTGATGTTGACATCTTTTGCCATCTGCTGTTGTGGCTTCTTTTTCCTTGATGAACCAAATCCTCTCGTGATGTGGCCTCTGAGCGCCATTATAATTAAAAGAATTAAAATTCAATTTGAGCCATTGTCGTTACACAATGCAAAGTTCAACACCACTGAAGGTTGATTTTATTGATTCCATATTGGGCACCCCATGGAAATCAGTTACTTTGACACAAACATGGTATTGGCCACAGAAGGCACAAAAGGTCCGGCTCCTGCCCTTTTCACTCTAATTTTACTGTTAGCAGCACCTTTCACAGTTGAGGCAGCATTTCTACTTTAAACCATTTAAGTTTATTTCAAGATCACTTTGGTCCTGGAATTATCTCCAGCCTAAACAGCTAAGTATAAGATTTGCAGCCTTGGCTGAAAAATGTATGTATGAGAGTTAAATGCTACCAAGCTTGTTTAAATTGCAGCTGTCAGTGGCAGCAAGGAACTCTGTTCTTCCTTGAGAGCTCACATGGTTGCCTTTTCCCCCTCCTTGCACTCCTACTGTTCTGGCCTGCATCTATCTATTTCCTTTCTTTATTTCAAACCCCAGACACAAAGTTTATCTGAATTTCCCCAAATCTGTTTCATTAAGGAACAACCAACTGCCGCCATCAACCGTCTCTCTATTCAACACAATTATTTCCAAGAGACTGGATATTGACTCGAAATCAGCTCTTGTGAGTGTGAGATGCTTTTAAGCACTGATGAGAATTGTTCCTGCTCCCTGAAACTGCTCCTCTGAGCGGAGCAGCTGCAGCTCCTGCTCGATGCAGCAACGGCTCCCTGCAGCACCACAGGGGCTGGGCACTGGGAACGCTCAAGCTGTTGTGGCAGGGATGTGAAGGAACCTTTCTGGAAGGCGGTGAGGCACTTGGACAACGTGGAAAAAGTTGATTTTTGGAGCCGTCTTTTCCGGTCTTTATATCGGCGTTTTCGGTTTGGATCAGAGGCGTAAACATTGCTTTTCCCTGGAGCGCCTCTGTGCACCAGAGCTGTGTTGTGGGGTGGTTAAAAGATAATAGTGACTGAATGGAGGTGGGAGAGGATTCCTGGGCAGCTCCCTTGCCTTCATCCCTGTCCATGCACAGGAGCAGGAATCAAGGAGCAGCTCGTAAGGCTGAGCCCCAGAATGTGAGAGAGCAAAAGCTGCGGTCTGTATGTGCCTGAGCTTTCTCTGCCAATATGTCACCTGTCCTGTCACACTGGAGTCTGGTGCATTGTCCACTGTGTGATGACACCTGAACATCCAGGGTTTGTCCTTCCTTTGGGAGAAAACCTGGCTGGTTTTCTTCCCTGGGAAAGAGGCGTTGGGATGCTGTAAATCCGGTTCCAGCTCTGGGGGTGCAGTGAGCTCCCCCGGGGCTGGGCAGTGCTGCCGGGGTGGGGCAGGGACAGCCCAGCCTGGGGCTGTTAACGCCGCCTTCCGCACATCCCGAACCCTGGGAAGGGAAAAGCTGTTTGGGAAGGGAAAATTGTCGCTGGTTGTTTTGACAGAAGTCGCAAACTGCCTGGGAAGACCTTGTCTGCACATTCTGTGACTGCTGCTCAGCTTATTGCTACCTCATTAGCGAGGAGTCACCTAATTAGCGAGGCAAGCTGTTAATTATGTGTGTACTGCGTTAGCTTTAAAAATGCTTTTAGATGTTAAATATTTTAGTGATAAGGAGTTGCCGCTGAATTATTTTCTTTCTGTATAGATTTCTTTCCTCTGTCAGGAGGGAACAAATCATGCACTGCTGCAACCACCACAGATCAGAGAAAATCAACTGGATTTCTTCTGGTGGAGTTGGCACTAATGAACAGAAATAATTTTTAAAAATAAGAAAAAATGGCAAAGTCTTGGTAAGGTTAATAAGATAGCGGAACCCCCGTGTGTCCAATCAGTCTCGATAAGAGAACAAAAGCTACATGTTTGCTAAAATAACTTTAAAAACAAATAACATTGACTTTCCACACCTAGTGGAGACCAAATTTTCACTTGCCTGCATGCCTGCTCTCCCGGCATGCTCGGACCTGTCACCGTTCCGCCTCTCCCCAGGACAGTGTGACTTTGATTTTTGACTGCTGGGCAATCTTTTTCATCAGATGGAGCTGGATTGCAAGGTGGAAATTAGGTGTCCCTGCATCTTCCCACTCCTCCAGCTCACATGAAAATTTTGTGTTGAGGACATGGATCCACTTCCTACCAGCCCCGCCGCGTGAGGCTTTGATTAGCAATTATGTCTGAGATATTAAAAAACACAATAGATGCTGCAGGGCTCTGGATTTTCAATTAGGATTAAGGGAGAGGAAGGGCTGTGGTCACAACTCCATAGCTGTTTGTCCATGTCAGAATGTGAATTAGTGGCACTGCCTTATGATCGTGTGTGCCCATGTACCAACACTTTGGTGTGTTAACTGTGTCTCTTTGCATTGATTAGTTGAATTCTGACTTTTACTGGGCTTTGGTGGGGTGGAGGGATGGAATAAACTAAGGCAGGCAGCACAGAGTGCTTTGTTCTTGATCTCTTAGCACTGTGTCTTTACCCTCACCCTGCTCCTCCTCTCTGTGTGAACTGGGATGGTAAAACTTGGGATTTAGGTTTAGAGGAGAATGAAACCACAGAAAGCCATTACTGAATAAACTCAGATGGAACCTCTGACCTGCAGAACTATTCTATCTTTTGGCTGATGCCTTGCAGATGCATTGCAAATGTGCCACAGTGGCAGTACTCTGGTGACGGGACTTTAAATAGTGCATTTCCCAAAAGGTGCTGGGATTGGGCTCTTGACAAACTCATTCTGGAGCTGAGCTAATCCAGAATACTGAAACACCTCACAGCTGAATATGTGCATTGCTTTGAGGTGACAAATGGCTGAGAATTAGAACTGGAAACCAACACCTGGGAGTACAGCAGTCAGGAATGAGACAGGAATCTCAGATGAGGTGCACAGCTTGTGGGGGAGAGGGCAGGAAACCCACCTGGTGAAGCACCCAGAGCTCTCCTGGACCAGGCAAGTGTGTAACCTGCTCCTCAGACCCAGATAAAGCACAGTGGGGTGATATCTTTAAAGTGAAGTGTCCACTCTAATATTTCAAAAGGACTTTTTTGGGTAAAGAGAAATAAACCTCACTGTATGCAGTTTGTCTTGGGGTGAAGCTGGAGGCGAAGAAGAATTATTTGGGGCTTCTACAACTGATTGCACTATGGGTTTAAATTCATATTTGATAGTCGATAAAGACAAATGACACTCAAAACCAGGCTCTGTGGAAGAGTGAGCTGGCAGTTTGCAGGAGGGGGTGTGCAGAATCTTAGCATGCAGCCGCTTGTAAAGGCTGGGGGGGGGGAAATAAAAAAAATTTCAACTGCACATTATCTGAGTGAGCTTCCATATTTTACTGTGACACCGACTCCGAGACTCATTTCCCTGGGTTAAGTAGTGTGGGGTGAAGTATCTTCCTCTGTACCTCTCCCGATCCATCTGCTGCAGGATCCCGGGCGTTTAACCTGGAGCGCCTGCTGATGTATGACCAAATCAGAGAAAAGAGGCCGCGCTGTTTAACCCTCTCCCTTTGTAGCTGCACTTAATGAATGTCACCCAGGCCCACTATAGAAATGATGGAACATCCATTCTGGCAGCAGGAACAGAGCCCACCGTGCAATGATATGGTGAAATATGCTGAAAATATTCACAGGAGCCCGGGAACATAAACCTATGATTATTTTTTTTTCCCCTTAAATCTCAATATTTTTAGCCAGTTTCTTCCCCACCATGTAGTAAAAGTGCAGTTCTAAACAACATCTACTTTTTTTTTTTTTTTTGAGGGGAAGAGAGCTCTATTTTCTTTTTAATGTGGCTGTACCAAGATTGCTAACTTATGCCAACCAAAATGTAATTATGCTGTCCGTGCAGGCCTTTTTGTCTTCCTGGAAAATGTCTTATAAATAAGATTGCAGGTCTTAATGACTACACCCAGTAATTCCTGGGTTAAATTCAAAGGTGATAAAAATAGGGCTGTGCCTTTTCTAGCAGAATTCTTCATGTGCAGGTGTGCTGTCTGCTGGTCCAGTTATTGTCCCCTCACTCATGACGAGTCTCAGGTGGTTTTTAAGAAAATTCACTCCTTGCTGGGAAGTTTTTGCTCAATGTCTTGGAGGCAGCACAAGCGAGTGAGCAGTGAGTGAACAGGAGGAGTTTGTAGCTGCAAAGCTCCTCTTGCCATGGACTGGAAGAGTTTCACCCTCATTCCTTGCATGCATCTTTTCCCCCTGAAGTATCTTTTTCACCTTTTCTCAATATCCTCTACATTTTTCTTCTTCTCATCTCCAAACCTTGCACCAGATCTCTTTCTTTTGGGCTTTGTTTGGGGAGAGAAAAGAGAGTGAAACTTGCTCGCTGTATGACAGTACAAAACCTCCTTCAGTGGCTTCAGTTTCCCTAAACCAGCATCATTCACCAGCCCAATTTAAAAATAAACAAATCGTTTTTCTTGCTTCAGAAAACGAATATAAATTTGAAAAGCTGGTGGCTAATTACTTCTGTTAGACTCAGCTTCATGCTGGCAGCAAATGCCTGTCAACTGTTCTGTCATAGACTGGTGTAATTGTCTGCGTGTTCCTGTTAGAGGATGCTGTGTTCCAGGGAGGCTTTTTCGTGGAATTGCTCCCCAAATAAGAACCCCAGCACCCTTGGGTGCCTCAGAGTGCTTTGCTAGTTGATGTACTCTCAATTTACAAAGCCTGTGCTCACGCTGGAGCAGGGAGGGCAGGAGAAAGCTGGATCTCAACCTTTGCTTTTCCAAGATAATCAGCAAACAGTGCGTGTGTGTGTGTGAACACGAGGTATGTAAATAAATGGAGG
This sequence comes from Brachypodius melanocephalos, assembly GCA_013398615.1. Lineage (NCBI taxonomy): Eukaryota > Metazoa > Chordata > Aves > Passeriformes > Pycnonotidae > Brachypodius > Brachypodius melanocephalos. Next base: position 1,585,395 of record VZSR01002145.1, on the reverse strand, counting down.
CAATTCTGTCTCTGGGACCTTCATTTCACCCAAGCTATTGAATCATCTCATCATAACTGCTTGTTATTAACCAAGTGGCATAATTCCAACTTAAACTTCCCCTTTGTTTACTAGAGACTTGCTGAGGAGCTTGTGCTGAATACTTAATTTTCAACCTTCTAACTGCGTGTATTCATAGAAGGACCAAGCAGGGTTTATGATCTAGAGCTGGATGTGAACCTCAGCTTTATTCTTATGAGAAAGTTTCAGGCCTGTGTCTTAATGAGAAAAAACCTTGTGAACATGATTTTCAGAGAGAAGGGAGGTGAATTTTTTTGCATGGACTGTCTTTGTAGTTATGTGCACTCCTTCTTCCAGCCAGCCTCAAAACTGAGTATTTCTTATGTGATGACCAGAGGCTAAATGTGAGTGAGGGCATTGTCTGCTCAGGGCAGCTGTGTGCTGGCCACGAGCCTGATTTCTGGTCAGCAACTCACCTGAAATATTCTCTGAATATTTCTCCCCCTTTGCTCCCCTCTCTTGCTTAATGTACAAAATAAAGCAGGATAATTCTGCTATAGGAAAAACCCCAATAATTTACTTTATTGACTGGCACAGTGGAGGGGGTGGTTGGGTCATGGTGACTCCAAACACATCCTCTTCCTTGCAGCTTCTGCTAGAGCTCAGAAGATGTGAGAACAAGCTGTTAATCATACATACTGCTGTACATCTGAATATTTAAAATTAGGATGGAAAGGTGGAGACTGAAGGACTGGGCTTGGAAAAGCACCAACAGCTTTGTGAAGCAGAGTGAGGGCAGGGGAGCTTCTCATAGAGCAGGGCTGTCGAAAATTCTGTATGGAAATGAGAAAAGAGTAGTAAAGCCCCCTCAATAAATTAATTTGGATGTTTAAGTGATGCTGTTCCTCCTTTCTGTAAACAGGACTCTTACAACAAGATCTACCTGTGCTTTCTGTTTCCAAATTCTCCCCCCTGGCCCTGCCTCTCCCTGGTGGAGAAGCTCCAACCTGATTAACACATGAAATGAAGCAGAACCTGCTGCTGTCCCTGCGCATTTCTAGGGTTTTTTTTTGGTGTAGGAACAACCTCCACATCCCCAGTACATCCATCCCTCACCCTCCCGACCCCGAACATCCCTATTTTCTGTGTGTTGCGCCGTGTGACCGAGAACAACCTCAACCCTCAGATTTTGCCTTCTTGGCCTTCAGAAAAGGCTTTTCCCTTGAAAGCCTTTAACTTTTGGGGTCCCTCACTCGGCGTGTCCCCGCAGACTTTGTGTTCTGGTGGCACGGCTCGGTGACACACGGAGCCCGCTCGCCCGCCACCCTCCCCACGCCGGGCAGCCTTGACAGACCGGGCGCCCCAAGATAAATCGGCACCTTCTGCACGGAGCTGGAAAATCGAACGGTGCCCGTGCTCATCTGGAGCTGAATAGATTGTCACAGAGCCTGGGGACAAGGGCGGCGTGGCGGGGGGGAGCGGGGCAGCGCCGGCCGCTGTGTCCCCGCAGTGTCCCTGTAGTGTCCCCGCAGTGTCCCCCTGTGCCAGGGCTCAGCGCTGGGTGAGTTTGGGAGCCGAGCCCGGCTGGGTTTGGCTGAGCCGAGCCCGGCACACACAGCCCGGGAGCACAGAGGGGACCCCGGGGGCCGGGGGAGGGAGAGGAGCGCATATAAATCATTATTGGCGAACATCTCAGCTCTTGAGCCAGGCTGTCGCTCGCTGCTGCTCGTGGTGCAGCCCAGACATAAATCATAATTCCCCTACAATAGATCCTTTTGCAGCCGCCATCAGGAAAAGTGTGTTGGTTTTATCGATTTTTTGACACCGGGGCCCTGGCAACGGCCGCTCTGAATCATTATGAAATGAAACTGATTAGGAATTCATGGAATACTAAATAAACTTTACGAGCCCGTTGTAAGTTTTTTGATGCATGGGGAGCGGAAAATGAAAACTAATGATATAAAAATTACACAGCGTGCTGAGTATTATTATACTGCTATTGATTTGTTTCAAACTGTACATCAAAATCGAAGTGTGCTGGGTGTGCTTGGCTGCAAGGCTGATGCTCAAAAGCTTTTGAGGTTGGTGGGGTTGGAGGTTTTGTTTTTTAATGCTGGCTCCAGCATTTTTTGGCCAGTTGTGCCACTGCAGGATCACTCAAGCGCTCCCTGCACCTGCCCGTCCTCCTGCAGCCACCCTCTGCATGGTGATCACGGATTTTATCCCCCCCCCCCTTTGCATGGGGATTCTCCCGAGACAAAAAAAATATTGACGAGGATTTTAGCCTAAGTGGATCGCTCCCCACACACACACACACACACTTCTGCTCCAGGGAATTTTACTTCTGTTCCTTAATAGCCAACGTCGGGAGGGAAGCCCGAGACACTTGACAAACATTTATGCAAAACTGCACAAAGGGATCATTTGTTCTGCCACTAACTGCAGCCACCTCGAGAGTGAAGGGGAACAGCTGGTTATAATGCTGCCCATCGCTTTGGGTCAAGAACAGATAACTTGCCATTTTTTAAACTTTTCTTTCTACAAATAGACAATTTGTAACGTGATCGTAATAGCCCTGTCCGGACTTAAAATCAATGGGAATAATGAGTGGAATCGGGCTGATCTATTTGCTTCCTATTTACTATTTTTGACAGCAGAATTTAGCAAAATTAAGTAAGGAAAAAAGGTAAAAAAGGCTGGGATTGTTCCGGTGTCACCGTGAGACAAAGTGCTGGATAAGAGCAGGGGGGTGTGGTTTGATGTAGTGCTGGTGGTGTCATCGCTTGTTTTTGTTGGAATTAAAAGAGATCCTCAGCTGCAGATTGCCCTGCTAGGCTGGAAGGTGTCTGTCCTGGCTGGTTCTGTATTGCAAAGTGCCCACCCTGCCTCTCTCCTGCTGGAGGATGCTGCAGCAGCAGCTCGTTTTGTTATGATTTTCCTTAGGGGAAAAACCCTGCCCTGAAGTAAATACCTTTCTTCATGGCATCCATCCTGCTTGAGTTCCGTGTGTTGCAGAAGAGCAGTGGGACACACGCAGCTGTGTCCAAAGCATTATTGGGGAAAAGCTTTTTGTCGTCTGAGTGCAAAAAACCAGGTCACATTTAGAAATGTCTGCTGGTATAAATGGATTTGGCAGGTGATGAGAGCAGCAGAAACAAATAAGGCTGTTCAGAACCAAACCTCCTTCCTCCTGCAAAAGGAGCACCAAAAGTAAGCGCTGCTGGTGTGGGTGCAAGGAGCTTTGGTGTCCCCAGCTGTGGGACAAATGCTTTAGCTGTGCAGGATGTTGTAAAGTCTGTGGCTTTGGGATTTTGGGAGCCTTGTGAGCAGGGCTGTAGTGATATGATGGGCTTTTTGGGGGGGGACAGCAATTGCAGGGCTGAGAATATTTCTGGAAGTCCCCTGCCAGGGCAGGAGCTGTTTCTGTAAGGAGGTGACTATATTGTGACAGCTGAAGGTGATGTCCCATGGCCTCAGATCCTGGAGCAGGCACAGGAGGGGTCTCACAGGGGTATGGCCACTGCTGTGGGATCACTGCTGGCAGCTGAGCTGAACTCAGAGCAGGGAACTTCTTAGGGTCAGCTCTATTTCTGGCTGCCTGTGCTGGTGATCATCTCTGGCCTAAGCACACTGCCTGTAAATGGAAGTGTAATACTGACAGGTGGGGAGAAAATCCAACAGAATCAGGAACAGGAGAGGAGGAGAACATTTAAGCAACAGGAAATAAGCTGCTGATCCACAGAGGGCTAAACTGCCATGTCCCTTGGTAGTCCCCTGAGACTGCACTTCTCTGCAAGTAAACTTCCTGCAGCTCCCTCTGTGTCCCTGACAAACCTGGATGTCACTGCTCCAGTGGCACATCGAGCACCAGCTCATCAACTGGGATCTCCAGTTCTTCACCCTACAAACAGATCCTTCAGCTCCTTTCTATTCCTAAGCACAGAGAGCTGAGCCTGCAGGGTGTTAGTGGTGAATTTTGTTATGCTTTGGGGAAGCTGTGCCTGCAGCCATTGTGGTGCTGTCCGTGCCACTCTACTGCGCTTCTCAAATGTGGGCTGGAGACAAAGCAGCTGTTAGCTTCAAATTCCCTGGAAAACAAATCTGGGCTGTAAGACTGAGCAGCCCTATTTATTTGGAAAACAAACCCCTTATTTCCAACAAGTAATGTCACTTCAAGTGTGAGCTCCTGCTTCTGGTCCACATCTGAGCAACCTAGGAATTAAAAATACATTACATTGTGTATGAATATAGCATATATTGAAGCTTTAGTGTTTCCCACATGTGTTTAACTGTGTCCCAGACCTTGTGCAGATCCCGGGGTAGCTCGAGGAACTCCTGCTGTCAGTTCCTATCCTCCAAGCCCTGCTTGCCACGGGCTCCCATCAATTCTTTGGCAGCAGTGGGCTTGTTACCATAATCTATGGCAGTTTGGGTGTTTTGTGTGATGCAAGCAGGGATGATCTCAGCCGAAGGCAGTTTTGTTTTTCCTCGCTCACCCAGCGATTGCCGTGCCCGCTCTCAGCGCCTCGTCAGCGTGGGCGCTGGGGATTTTTCTAAGATATGTATATTGAATTTAGATTTGTGCTCTTAGTACCTTCACTCATTCATTCAGAGCCATATTGACTACATAAATTGAGTGTTACAAGTAAGAGAGAGTTTAGCCATTATTTTCTCAGTGATTTGATTTAATGGCCTGGCTGTTTTGGCCATTACTTCTGGCTTTTCATTTGCATGGATTCTTGGCTCTGCTGATTAGCATGTTTTTTACATTTGCCATTTAATTATTTTTCTCCCTTTTGGAAAGCTGAGTGTTTCATAATTAAATAAATGCTTGCATCTGTTTTGTATCTTCATGCAAACACACATATAAAAGGCTATATACATGTTATATATATTTTTTTTCCCCATCTCTGCTGATTATACAGAGTTAAATGCAGCTGTCTGTGTGACAGGAATATTGTATACAGTGCATGGAGTGATATACAGGTCACTATATTACTGATGAATAAAAGTTTCCTCCTAAGGCAGCTGCTGCAGATTACTTAGTGCTTGACATGGCGTGTCTTTGTGTCACTGTTACCGGGTGAAATTAAATCAGAACAGGAAAATATTAATTTAAAGTAGGGGATAGAGGCCGCTCACTTCCAATTACTCTCTACCCTGTCAGCTTTATATGGGCGCAAACAAGGAAGGAGGCTGGATTAATTGCTTTGGACTCTGCCCCACTACAGGCCCAATTATAGAAACATATTGGCTCCCAGCACTATTATATACACTGCTGTGCAGGAAATTGTGTGAAATTTTAACGGATTTCAGACGTAATAATAGAGAACACGATTCAGGACAGCATTAGCAGGCTGGGTGGAATCTTTACGGATGGGTTAAGGTTAAGCTGTTTGGGGGTCCTTTGTGTATTAAAGGATCATCTGGTTAACCCATGTACTGGGAGCTTTTGATACTGGCCTGGGAGCAAACAGAATAAAAACATTCATCCTCTGACAACAAGGGGCTAAATCCTCGGTTGGAATGAGGGCAGGGACACGCGGTGTGGGGCTGGGGAAGAGCCTTGCACGGCATTAAACAGGCTGGTGTTGGGAGGTGCTGCTCGGAAACCACCCCTGGCTGGGGGCAGCTTGGTGTGAGACCCACCTGCAAAGGCTGGGTCAGAACAACCAGGAGGATCAGCACTGACTCCTGGAACAGGCATGGGGTGAATGTTTTGGGAGCGGTTGTAGGAGTAATATTTGATTCAATATTTTAGTTAGAATTTGTTCAGACTTTCTGTTCCTCTCACAGTGAGTTCCACCTGCTGTCTCACTCCTTTTTCTCTGTTCAAATCCATGTGCTGTAAACACCTGGTAATTTGTGTGCCAGATCAAGGGACTTGACTCCTGAATGTCCTGTCAAAGTCCCTGTGCATGGAGTGTTGCACAACCACCATGGGCTGGTGGCTTTCTAAGACATTTAAGGTATTAGAAGTGAGGAACTAAATAAATTCTGTTGACTGTCTGCTCCCTGCCCAGACAAAAGTGCTGAAGTCGTTGAGTAAAAGCACCTTTGATCTGCTGCCCACCAAAAGTGTTGTGGATTTGGTGTCATGAGAGCCCTGCTCTGCAGAGTGAGAGCAAACTGTGAGTTCAGCGAGTGTCTACCACGCTTCCCTGTCAGCCCCAGAACAGGCTCTGCAGTCTTTCACTCTGTGATCTTTCAAACTGTGACCCTGACACCTCACAGCATTTCCTCTTCCTTGCTTGGGATATTTCAGTGCCAAATGCTGAGGATTTTGGGGGGATGTTGGAGGGGGGCCAGCTGGTTGGGATCATAAATGAGGTAAATCTGGATTTAGTTGGACTGGTTTTCAGCTGGTTTAACTGGGTGAGGTTGTAGTGACTCTAGAAAGCCACATGGTTGAAACACAGAGCCCTAAAGAACACCAAGTGTGACTTCAACCACTCCTGCCTCTTGAGATATCCAGAGAGGGACCTTCAGGGAATCCCAAAAGCGTTACAAATGGAAATTTGTCTTAAGATGCGATATCCAACAAGCAAGTGTGATGGGACTGGGGAGTTCTGTCCCCCTGGGAGGGAGCAGTGTGTCAGTGGGGGCTCAGGGTGGAGAAATCCCCTTTACCTGGGTCAGGGGCTCCTCCCTTGGCTCCCTCCCAAGTGTGGCTTGCACAGCAGTGACACTCTGTGCCTGTGAATGGGCCACAATAAAACTGTTATAATAGGGCTGGTGATTTAGGGTCACAGAGGAAATGCATGAAGAGCTCTCTGGAGGATCCAGGGTGGTAGAAACAAAGTAAATTCTGGCCAGAAATGGTTATGGAATGGCAGAATCTTTGCTGCTTTGTCTGAGGAAAGTCCATTTCGTTCCTGGATGATTGTTTGGAGGGGAGCTGCATCTCCAGCTCAAGTCCTTGTGCCTCCCTTTGGTTCTGCTCCCCATTCAGAGAGCCAGCAGGACCTGCAGAAGCCTCAAAGTGTCCCTTATACATTTGCAGTTTGTGCTGGTTTTAAACCAGGAGGGGTGAAGGGCTGAATTTATGATGTCTGGTTTGGGAAACCTATTTTTGTTCCCTCTAACGGATTGTCTTGTAAACACGGCTGTTATGAGAGGGGAGCGTTGTATACAGAGCAATGTATAAATATAAATCTCAGGAGACACGTGTGGCATCTTATCACTACCAAGTGACACTGAAAATCCTTTTGGCACTGAAGGCACTCTGATATGGTGATCTGGGGAGGAGGGGGCTGCAGGGGAGGCTGAGCTGGTTCCATCTCTTTGGAGGTGCTGGAGGCACCAATGCCAGCAGGCTGCAGAGTGTGCCAAGGGCAGCTCCTGCTGCTGCCATGGCCTGTCCCAGCCTCACAGCTGGTGTTGACATCAACACCTTTGGTATTGACCCAAAATCCCGTGATATCGACCCAATCTGAGAGGGCTGTGGAGAGTTTTAGGCAGTATTTCCAGCAGATCAGTGGTTCCATCAGGACTTGGGCTCTAAACTGCTGGGAGAGCTTTGCTCAGTGCTGAGTCCGTGGGGTCTGAGAGCTCCCCATGCCCAGGGCAGGCACCTCTGCCTTGGTGGCTCAGGGTGCTGGAGTGGTACCAATGCAGGGCCCTGCAGCTCTGGAAATGAAAACCAGGCAGGAAAGGTGCAGATGGCTGTGTGAGGTGGGACAGGGAGTCCCAGCACAGTGTGGCCACAGCGTGGCTGTTGGGCAGAGTTGTTTTCCATGCAGTCCTGGGAAGCTGAGACACACCCTTGTCCCTTGAGTGGGGCCCACTTTGCTGCTTACACTAATTATCAGCTCCTTTATTTTTTTTTCCCTAGAAGCTTGTCAAAATTGGTTGGGTTTTGGAGGGGGGGGGGGAAAGTGTTGCCTGTAAAGCACGTGAGATGGATTTACCACTGATCTTCTGAACAAAAAGACTTTAAAGGTGCCTGTGGAGCTGGAACAGCACAGAGGGGGTTAATACTCTGCTTTGTTGGGTTTGACTAGGGCCCATGGTTTTACTGCAGCAGTAAAGTCACTTTCCTTTTATGTTTAAAAGCCAGCAAGGAAAAATTGCAATTACAAAGACAACTAAAATCTTCACTGGTACTCAACAAGGTAATCAGTTCAATTGATTTTTTTTTTCCCTAGCCAGAAAAGTATTTAAAGTTAAATTCTATCTGTGATTTTTATATGGAAAAAAAAAAATCTGTCCTCTGAAATGCTTCCTGGTTTTAAAAACGCTCTATTTTATTTGCCCTATAAATGCAAACTTATAAAATGTGATAAGGAATCTTTCCCTTCTCCCTGCACGGACAAGACCTGAGCGAGCTCCCTGCTATCCCTGCATGGCTGCCAATTGCAGGACAGATATCTCTCCATTAGTCATTAGCATCTAAATCATCCCACTTCTCATTCAGGTTTACTGGGCTGTGATGGCTACTGGATTCATAGGACACCTGAGCCAGGTCTTTTGTACAAGGTCTCCTGGAGCAATTGATTGTAAAAAGACAGCAGGAGAGCAAACCACTGGTTTCTGTGCCCTTTTGAGCAGGGAGGATGGGCTGTGCTGCCATGTGTTTTCTCTGTGAATTATTAAAGTTGGGGGGTTTTTTTCCTTCTTGAAATATTGTAGGGTGATTGTATTTGTGTTGTGCATAGCAGTGCAGCACCCCAGTGCAAAAATAAAAAAAAAAAAGTGAGGCATTTTGGGGAAAAAATAAACAACCCACTTAATTTACAAGTGTGATACAATGGGAGCATCTTTTCCCTCTCCTTCTGGAGTGGAAGGGGGATGGGGATAAAGGAGCTCCATGGCAGAGCAGCTCCATCAGAGCTCTGTTCTTGGACCGTTGTAATTAAAATTGTAGTGGATATTATAGTTAAACTTGTTCTTTGTAGAAGCCAAGTCTTATTTACGTCGATCAGGCTTCAAAATCTGATGCGTGAATATGGCTTTAAAATTACTGGGGAATTCATTGGGGTTTAATAGCCAGGTACCTGGGCTGGGTACTGCCACAGGGTTTTATGATCCCTGGATCTTTGTTTAGGGGTCAGAAGGTGCCTTTCATGGTGAGGGCTACAAAAAACCCCCCAGCCAACAAACAGAAAACCTCCAACCTTTTAAATCCTTGGAGCTTTCTAGAGCAGGGAGAGAAGCAAATGGAAGTGGAAAGCAGTCTGTGATCCAGCACTGTCAAGGGACTGGGGACAATCCATGAGGAGAGAAAGGAATGCCCAGCACATGTTCATTTTTCTTTGATATTTTTAGGGGAAGTGGCTGAGTTTCCATGGATGTGCTGGTTTGGGGGTTAACCCTTCCAACATCCCTGTGCCTCCAAACATTTCATTGCAAGCAAGCTCCCATAAATTCCTGGCAGTGGTATCCTTCCCAAGCCCTCGGGCTACAGGGATCTTTAGTCACTTTGGATTGGACTGGATTTGAAAATAGGTCCCTAAGGTGAAGGGCCAATACATCAAACCAGTAAATCATGTTTTATACCAACTCCTAATAATGAATGAAGTGCCATTTCATACAATACCTAAGTTAGGATTTTATTGATTAACTCTCATCCTGGTGTTCCACCCAAATCTAAGATGTATTGCCTGCTGTAATTTTTACATTAGCTGTCAAATTCATCTTGTCTTCCCAGGGTTATGATGTGTACGGAGCAGACAATAAAACCCATCACGGTTTCAGTGTTTATCTAATGAATATACACGGGCCAGAGAGATTAATAATGGTTTGATAGGCAGAGCCAAGAGGCAGGAAATGCCCATGTTTAGGGCTGGAGATCAAGAATAGGATTTGAGGTGAAGGCGAGGGCTGGAGGAGGATGATGCTCACATGTCTCACCCCATGCCTCCCTCCTCCCCCTGCCAGGCTGTAATGGATGAGGGGAGTCTCAAGGAAGCCAGGATAATGATTGTTTTCTGCATAACACGAAGGAGCAGTGGGGAAAGGCTGCTGCTAAACACTAAACTAATCCTCGGGACGATTTACCAAGGCAGAGCTCAGTGCTGGTGCTGAAAATCCAAACGAACCCATGCCACGCATTTCACCTCGGCATTCCAGAAACATTTCTGGGATATCTTTCCTTCTATACTTTGTGGTTAATAACCACTCCAGGTCTTGTGCAGAGCCCTGGCGGTGCTTTCCTGCTCCTCCCCAGGAATCCCGCATCTTCCTCCGGGATGCGGCGGGGCCTCGGGGGCTTTCCCCGAAGGCAGAGGCTGAAGTGACGGGAGAGGGAGCCCTCAGCCCGGGCATGGCTCCGGCCACCGCTGTCCCTCCGGCCACCCCTGCTGCCACCCGGAGAGCGAGGTGTACGAGCTCCCTGAAATCCCTGCCACTTTCGCTGTTTTTGTGAGAGACCGGGAGAGATTCGTGTCTGTCCAGGGGAGGGGAGGTTGGCTCTGTTAGACGGGGACATTCGTGTCTGTCCAGCAGAGGGGCAGGGGAGGTTGGCTGTGTTTGCTGGAAGGTGCAAAGGGCAGCAGCGCCTGCTGAGCACAGCCCCGGCCCCACGCTCCGCTCGCTGCCGGAGGATGAGCTCGGAGCGCCGCTCAGGGATGCGGGGTTTGCATTCCCCGGTTGCCGGGAGATGGAGATGGCACCGACAGGGCTGGCTTAGGGAAATCCGGGCTGCTCTGCCTGGATTGTAATGAGCATTGAGGGCAGGGGGTGCAGAGTCAGGCTGACCCCGGGCTCACAGCCAGGTAGCCCCTCGCTGTTCCTGCTAGCCACGGCAGCCCCCGGCTGAGCCCTCCATCCTTCTCCTGACCTAGCAATGCCTTTGGCGGTCTGATATTCACTGGAGTTTGAATTGTGAGCTCCTCAGGACAAGGACTTCTCCTCTGTCTGTTTCCCGACCCAGCAGTGTCCTGAACGGGGCTGTGATGTTGTGCAAGTGACTTTTCCAAGCACCCCGTGCCATTCAGCTCTCCAGCCGGGTTTGGTGCACGTCACATTCTCCATCTCAACCCGCCCATTATCTGCACAAACAGCCAGATCATCACCTGTTGAAAAATCTGTTTATTAAAGAGGATAACCAAGCCTCAAAACAAACGCCTCCGTGCCTCCTCTCCTCCCTTTCTTCCCGTTCGGTCCGTGATTGCATTTTTCTTTTATACATGGCAGCATGAAGCAGTAGGACATTACAGCACAGAGCAAAACGCCACTTCTCCAATCTCGGCTCTAATGTGGGACAGGACCCGAGCAGGACACGGCCGGGGCCAGGAGCGGGTCGGGCTGGCAAAGGACAATGGATGGCTGCAGATGCGATTGAGTGAGACAATTGAACCAATTAGACCATTCCGGGCAATTCAAGGAGATCGCAGAGCATTTCCTGAGCTTTGGTAGAAGTAATCAGCATTCCTCTTCATGGCTGCCCCATCCTGCCTGCCTTGCTCCGTGCAGAATGCAGCTCCTGCACTTGTGGCCTTCTGGACAATTCCCCCTTTGCTCTTCTATCTCACTCTGCGTCCTGGTCAGAATTTAAAAATCACTGATTACTTTCCCTCCTCTACCTAAGCTCATGTAATGATTTTACTCGAATAAGTAATATTTTTGAGTCTCCCACTGAAATGTTTGGCCCTGTCTGGAAGGAGCTGTTTTTTCACCTCTGAAATCGCCACATTTTGGCAGCTGCTGCAGGTCAGACCTGAGGCTGGTGGGCACATTTCAAAGTGCTTTGTAACACTTTGGGTGAGAGGAAGCAGAATGACCTGTGCTGTTTCTTTTTAGCACCGTTTAAGCTGTAAAACCAGCCAACCAACTCTCTCCCAAATGTTGGCTGCTGAGATTGACTGCACTCATGAAGATAACGGGGGGAAGTATTTTTCTCTTAAGTCCACAGCTGTCCTAAATCAGCCAGGGATCCTGGAGTGGAATGCTCAGCATCCCAGCCAGGGACATAAAGACACCAGGCAGAATGTCACTTGAAGTGTTGCCTCTTCTTCAGCAGTAACTCTGCTCCATAAACGCAATTGATCTCCTGAGAGAGGAGGGATTTCTTCAGCAAATGCAAGCTTTGTGAGAGAAAATATAGGAGCTGTTGGGCTTGTGTTCCTTCTGTGTGTGCTCCAGATCCAAGGAGTGTCACAGCAGCCAGGGGATCTGGGATTGCTCTGTGTGGGTTACACACTCCACACGCTGCTGCAGGGCTGAATTGAAATTGTGTCCAGATTTAAAATCGCTTCAAGCAGTTATTGCAATGTAAAACTGAGCAGTGGAGGTTTCTTTTTGATTTCATTCAGGTTTTTTCTAGTACAATATTGTTGCTGTTGTCAGATCTGGGCTGGATCACAGCTTTAAACCAACATGAATGGGAAATTTTGGCTCGAGGAGGTTTAGGTCTTGCCCTGCCTGGGCTGAGAAGGAGCTGAAGCATCCTCAGCTCCAAGGCCTATTTTGCAGGATGGGCTGGGGGATGAGCGTGTAGTGGTAGGAGTTTTACAAGTGTCTAAAAACAGAAGCTTATAATGAAAGTGCTTCCTCAGCCATAACTATAGCGTGCTGGCATAATTGGAATGCTGAGTGGTGTGCTGGGTTTAGGAAGGTAATAAGAACTGCAATCAGTATTAAATAAAATGTATCTTCCTTTAGGGGAAATAAATGTATATTAAATCAAATATTCATGAATCCAAGTTAGTCTTCATACATTACACAAACAGTTTTTCAAAAATGCAGCTATCCTGAAGGCCGGGTGTGATGTGTGTGAAGAAGAGGGATTAGCTGGGAGCTGGGGAGAGGGAAAGGGCCTGGCCTGGCACCACCTGAAGGAACAAAGCCCTCTGGGCTCCTCTGAGGCCTTGCCTGAACAGCACATGTGAGAAAGTGGCTTAAATTGTGCAGAAGTGTTAAAAGAAGCAAAACGGCCTCTTTACAATATTTATTATCTCCAGCAAAAACCTGGACAGTCTTCCAAGAATGGAAACCTAAAAGGAGAGTGGGTTTCAGTTCACAGGTATTTCAGTAAATGCTGATTCCCTGCCAAGGGCAAGGCTGAGAGGATTCACTTCCTCAGGGTGGCTTTTTAGCTCCCGTGAATTTGTGTTTTCCTGCCCGTCCTAACAGCAGAGGGGAGGAGAACCTCCTGCAGGAGAGGCACAGCAGAGCCAGGCTCAGGACTGTCCCGCTGCCAACACCCCGGGATGAGGGAAAAACGTGCAAGACTCCAGCTTGGCAGCAGCACAGAGTGTGGATGGCACACACGTGTGAGCTCAGGCTGCAGGGGCTGGGACAGCTTCCTGCTTCTCACCTGGAGGAATCCTCGGTGCCAACAGGGGCTGCTGTCCTGCCCGCCTCTCAGAAAGGTGTTTCTTGTTTGTCACAAGGGGGCTCAAAGCTTCACAGCCTCGCTCCTGTCTTCAACACAGTGTGGTGCCAATTTGGATAAAAGTGTGGGGCTTGAGGGGGGTGGATTTTGTGCCTCTCAAGTCAGCTTGTGCTGCTAGATAACACCTCTGTGTTGAGGAGCCAAGGTAGTAAAAGTTCAGGCTGCTAAAAGCAGGGGCAAACCTGCAGGTGTTTCCAGGAGAGAGTTTGTTAGTTTAATCAAATTGGACTCGTCTGGAGTGGCGTCAGCAGAATTCTTCTGTGCAGTTTATGAAATGTCAGTGCTTTCATCCAACAGCTACAATCAATTTGCTGTTTGATAAAATAAGCAAACACCTCCAGGCTGCATCCTTATCCCTGCCTGTATAAACAGAGGGGCAGGGAGACACGGGCATGGATTCTGTTACCTTCCTGGGGAGAGGAGGGTTTCGTTCCTGGAGGCTTCCAAAAGAGCTGCACACAGCTGTGGCGAGAGGGCTAATTTGTGTCATTTGCTGAAACCACTGGGCTCTTCTTCCCTGCTTGGGGAATTATTGATTTTATCACTCTCCGACCTTACACGTGTCACTGTCTTGTGCATGCTGGCCTGTAGGAAGTGCTGTCTACTGATTCACAGCTGAGGAATAATTCTGGTTTATTTGCGATTACTCTCTTATTCTTGGCTCATCAGCCACGCACACTTGTTCTTTCTGCTGGGCTTAAATCCTCGGGCAAAATGTACCCAATAATACAAAACACCCAAAGAAAGCCTTCCCCCTTCCCTGCCTCTGTGCTGCCACAGCCCAAACACTTTTATTCATCTCTGCACATGTTTCTCCGTAAAGACTCATCACTGTCCCATTGATTTCATTGTCTGGGTGTCTTCACCAGTTTTCTTGGATCTCTGTAAGTCGGGGAGAGCGGGATATGATTGCAGATATCAATACAGGAGTGTGTAACCCTATTGAAGTGCTGTCACACTGGCTGAGGTGCATGGGGGTTTGCTGTGTTATTGTGCCAAAAAAACTCAGCCCCTGCTTGCAGGAGTGGAGGGGGGAGCAGAGATGCTGTTAGGGAGGAGGGTTGGACATAGGGAGGAAATATATGGAGCATCTACTAGAGCTTGCATGGTACATTAATTGTCTGTAGCTTTTTCCTTTCCTTCTCAAAGCAAAATTAATTATGGGGAGGTGATGTTCCTTTAATGAACATCATTTAATTTAAAAAACCGGACGAGCACGCTATCATTAGGTCCCTTTACTTAATGTAGTGTGTTTTCTTGAGCTAAATCTGGCTGTTGTGGAGGTGAGGAGAGCCCCTTTCCTGCGGGATGCGAGCGCGGCTCTCGGCTGCGGAGCCTCGCACAAACACCGGCTCCAATCCCTGCTTGCCTGTGGGGGACACTGCTTGACCGCTTATTGCATATTTGATCAGCTCGTTCCTGCAGCCCAGAGCCTCCCCGGGGTGCCAGGGTGGCGCTGGGGGTCGGATTAATCGGCAGGGCGAGGAAGGGAAGGCAGGGATGTTCTGTGCTCCCAGCCTGGAGTGATCCCCCCTTCCTAAAGGTGTCCTTTATGGGAGAGGCTGGGGGCTGACAGGAGCTCAGTAAACACAACTGAGTGAAAATCAGCTTGGGTTTGCTCCACGCTGGTGAAAATCAGCTCATCCACAAACCAGCTTCACTCCTCTTCCATTTCCACCCTTCAACCCAAGCAGCACAAACACGGATCAGGCAATCCAGGCTGGAGGGACCACCCTGGCACAGCCACCCCACAGTTCCCCTTCAGCAAAAAGCACAGAAGTGAAGGGCTTCGAAAATAAACAGGAACAAGTCTGAGAAGCCCAGGTTTTAAATAAAAATACAAGTGGTGTGTTGGTAAATGGAGGGGAGTGACAGCTGCTCTGGTTTCAGGTGCTCTGTTGTGCCACATCGAATCATGCCTCTAAATTGTTCATCTCAAAATTAAATAGGTGGTACCTCCTAAGGACTGGGCTGCTGTAAAATCAAATTGTCTGCTAAAGAGAGCTGACTGCAAACATGCTCATAAATAAAATGGTCAAAATTAGGGATTTTTTTTTCCTATAAGGAAAGTGGCCTGTAGGAAAAATAACTTGGGGTTTTTTTTCTAATTGCTTCTGCTTTTAAAGATTGAGTATGGTGGTTCTGGTCTGATTTGTGGCTATCAGTACTTTATATGAAGTGTCATTCCTGATATGTGTTATCTCCACTTTCAAACACAGGCTTTTTATGCAAAACTAGAACTTAAATTGCAGTGGATGAAATAGCACCTATTCCACCTAAGTTTTTAGAAAAGAAAAATCAAAATACCCTGTACGGAGCCACTGCTGGAGGTTTTTGGCAATACTTGAAGGCCGAGGTGGAGGATCTTAAACCCATTTTTGATGTTTCTGTCAGGGCCCCCAATCCTTTGCAAACCCATTCTCACTTGCTGTGGTGGACTTTGGATCAGGCAGTTGTTGCTGTGCTGCCAAACCAAGCATCCTGATTTTCAGCTTTTTGTTTTCCTTTGCCCTCAAGTGGCTGTTTGCAAATGAGCTGTTGGTGACACTTGAGTGACTGTGTTTGACTAAATTTTTTTTTTTTTTTTTTTTTTTGCTTTGAAAATTTTTTGGGGGGATTAGCCTACATATGTGGGTCCAGAAACACACTCTCTTTTCACTTTTATTTTCCACAACATCCCCTTGCTGTGTGTTGTTTGCTCCCACCGTTGAGGGGTTATTGCATTTGTCATCTCCTTTGCCATGCGGGGCGAGAGGCAGCGTTTGTTTAATATACAGGAGAGCTGGCACTTCCACGCCTGCGAAATGATGTACTTTGGGAAGTCACCCGAGGTGAGAAGTGCCACGGGAGGGTGAAATGTTATGTGCCTGAAACAATGGCCGTGAGCAATGATCATCTGCAGCGCTCACCTCCGCGGGGCCGAGGTTCTGCCACCCAATCTCCCGTGCTCAGATTAACTCAGGAGCGTTAAACACACACCCAGCGCTGCCTGCTTCCCCGTTATCTGCTCTCTGCCTTCTCAGCACAGAAATGCCTGCCTCTCTATACTAAAATGGGATTTTTTTTTAACCTAGAGAAAAGTGTATTCCATTGTTATTACCTTCATTCCCAAGCTGTGTTTATACTCTGATAACTGCCAGCCTAGTTTCCAGCAATAGCTGCCGATAGAAAAGATTACCTCTGTATTCTGAGCATTTTATTGACTTGTTCAATAGCACTTTTCTGTTATTTGCCACGGCTGGAGGGGCTGGCCCTGGGGCACAAGAGGTACCAGCAGCCCTTTTGCTGTCCCCAACACAGCACTGCTGTCCGGCTGTGGCCAGAGCTCTTGGTTGGTCCAAATTCGGGTCACTGGCAAACAACTTTGTGCCAGCTGGGGCTCTCGATCCATCTCTTGGTGGAGTTTGAACTTGCCACATCATTCGTGCAGTGGGGGGAGTTCAGGTTTATGGTTTCTGCACAGTTTAGGTTCCTGCACGGTGAGCTCTGTGTGATGTGCAGCAGGAGCTTCCCTCGAACCCCCAGCCTGTGTGGCTGGGATTTATTTCTGATTCTCACGCTGGCTGTAGTTCGGTTTTAGCTCTGGCTCGGGGAATGCTTTGCCGAGCAGGCTGCAGGAGGCTCTGTTGTGCTCTTGGCAGGGTGCAGACAGAGCTAACCCGTTCAGTGCATCAGTGCCGTGGGTGACGAACCCTCCCGGTTCTGCCGAGCCGGGCAGGAGGATTGGGACTGGCAGGGCGATCCCACGGAGGGAAAGCGCTGCTGGCAGCCGGGGCCAGGCTCTGCCGTCACCCAGCTCTGCCCTGGCCCCCTCTCCACAGGCTGACAACATCAGAGGGCGCTCCGCCATCTCCGCTCGCTCCCCATCGCCGGCGCTGCCTCGGGGTACCGGGATGTGCCGGCACACGGTGCAGGGACAGGCAGGCGGGGGGACGGTGCCAGCCGAGCTCTGTCATCCTCACCCAGCCCCCCTCCACCCCCCGTGTGTCCTGGGCACGGCTTTGGCTCGGCTTTGGGGACAGTGAATGTGCGGCCAGGTTCCAGGCTGGGATTTTCCCGGCGGTTTTTTGGGGTGTGTGTGTTTGGTTTCACCCGCAGCAGCGCTGAAATCCCCCTGAAGCAGCCGGGGAGAGGAGCCCTGGGCTGTGCTCGGCTGCGCTGTGTCCCCGCACACCCTGGAAGGAGCACTCACCTTGTCCGAGGTGCGGGATGAGCTCGGTGTCCCCTCCCTCGGAATTCACCTCCAGCCCTTCCTCCCGGCTGCAGCCGCCTCTCTGGGCTCCAGCGGTACTTTTAGTTACTGGAGAAGGTTAAGTAACTCTGCTGATCCATCCTGTTGTTAAGTGAAGGTAGCAGGGTGCCAACAATTAAAGAAGTAATTGTTCAATTGGTTCTGCAATAATACTCATTGATTCTTTGTTTGAAGTGATTCGCTTTTCAATCCTCCCGCATTTAGAGATCTTGTTTCACCTATGTCAAGGCGAGTTCAGGAAACCTAATTAACTGGGTTTTGTTTTTTATAATTAGGTCCCTAAAATAATTCATAGGTGGTGTTAATAACCCCATTTAAAAATCTATTAAGCTTTTGGAAAAAGTTGGACAGAATCCTCTGTGCTGGGTTTTTTGGTTGTTGGGGTGGTTTTTTTGGTTGTTTTTTTTTTGTTGTTTTTTTTTTTGTTTGTTTGTTTCTTTTTTTTTTTTCTCCTTCCCTCCCTTCTTCCCTCCTCCTTTTCCCCTTGGAGATATGGTGCTTCTTCCTTTTACACCGCACTAATTAAAAACAGTAGGATTATGGTGGGCAATAATATGCCTGTGAGGTTATCATGCACAGGGCAAGAGGAGAGGCCGCTGCCTGCCTTCCCAAGGTACAGTTCCCATCTCCAGCGGAGCTGGCAGGGCTCATTAAGGAACAGATTGCCCGTGCACACCTCAAGGAGGCCAGGGAGGGATCAGTGTGCATCATCCTCCCCTGGCGCTCCTGACACGCAGCTCTCCTTTTGGGACAGACCCTCCCCGAGCTGTCTGCAGAGGGGTTTGGGGGCACTGCAGCGTTTGTCCCGGCTGTGCTGGCACGGTGCCCCCTCAGTGGCTGCCAGCCCTGGCACGGGTGCACCTGATAACGCCTTTAGAGTCCTTTTAGCGTTTTACACGAGCTGCTGGCTGCCGACAGCCTGCTGCTGGCTGCTTTTGTGTCCCGGGGCAGGGCAGGGGGAGCTGTCCCTCGGTGCCATCTGCCAGCGGGGCAGGCTCCCCGGGCTGCTGGAGCCAGCAGGAATCGTGTGCCCTTGGGGATGCCAAGACTGTCTGACATGGATCCTGGCAGGGATGGCAAGGAGGTGCTGCCTGGTGGCTAAAGCACACACGTGTGCCAGCTTTGGGCCTCTCAGTGCTGCCGGAGCTGGGGATGCTTTGTGAATACTCCCCCTTAGGGAGGTGGTTTTATGTGTATAAAGATAAAGAGTTATCTCAGTCAGGTTGTGGAATTCCATGGAATGGCTCACCTGCAGGAAGGCTTTGCCTTGGAGGGTGAGTCCTTCTCTTCTCCCCGTGCTGGGGGTGTGTAAATTCCGAAAGGAGACACAGCAGGGAGATCTGGTTAAACCTGGCATCCCCTGCAAGGGCTGCTCTCTGCATCCCCAGGGAAGGTTGCAAACCCTTTTTTTGCCTGGCAGAGCTGAGGTGCTGCCTGTAAAGTGCAGTGTGACCTCCGTGGGCCCTGAGGCGTGGTGAGCGTCCTGAGCGAGCTCCAACAGCGGCATTTTCCCTCCTGAAAGTCAAAATGTAAATTTCTTTATTGCCCCTCCTGAATGTGACAAAGTCCTACTTAAAAATGTAAAGATTCCCATCTTGACGTGCACCATAAAGGCCTTTGGTTGCACGTGAAGCCTCCAGGCTGTTGATTTATTATCGAGCCACGATGGCAGGAGCAGAAGAGCAAAGTGAAACCCACGAAAGTGGCTGATGTGACAAAATTAACAGTTGTCAGCAGAGGAGAGGGGGGAAAGGCAAATGTTGATACTCAGCAAACTGGGGCCTGGGGAAGCAAAGTTGTCTTCGTATTCCAGAGGCAAAAAAAAAAAAAATCTTCCTGCAACACCAGGGAAGGAGCAAGGGTGGTGATGAGGGGCAGAGACTGGGCAGGAGGGATTCTGAGGCTCTGAAGCTCTCAGCAGCAGAGCTGGGGACAGGCTGCAAGGCCAGCACAGCTTTTCTGGGGGAAGAGGTTGCAAAGGAAAGGGACAAACCCCGTGGTGCTTTGTCCTCTCTCACTCCCATGGTGTGGGGTGATGTTTTAGGGAGCAATGGTTGCTCTACAGGGGGACTTGGGCACTTTCCATTGGTGAAACTTTCTGTTTCTGTGTCATCTTGGGTTTGGATGCGGAGAATTTTAGGCTCAGACAAGGAGACAGCTCAGGAAGGGGATAAACCTCCCGTTATTTTGGGTTCTTTTTTCATTTTGAGCCCAGCTCTGGCTGTTGATGCTCTGTTTGAAGCTGTTGATGGTGTTTTGCTGAACCCACAGGAGGGGCAGGTGTCACATCTTGCAAAGTGGAGCTGAGGTTTTGGGGGATGAGGTTAATGATGGGGTTGTTTGTTATGAACTCCTGAATTGAGGTGTTTTGCTGAGTGGGCTGAGCGTGTGATGTGCAGCAGGGAAAAGCAGAGCCCTTGTCTAACAAAAGGGTGAATGGTGTGTTTGGTGGAAATATTTATGACAACCAAGGTTAAAGTGGTTTGAGATGTTTGCTGTCACATTCCAGGCTTCTTTTCACCTCCACTTGCAATTTTTGGGGGCTTTCTTAAGTTCCAATAGCTGTGCCAGTCCAGCAGGGCCCTTCTTGGGTTATTTGTGGTGGTGCTGGCAGGAATTGACCCTTCTGGTATCTGGGATTTTTTCTTGTGTTTCACTTGGACAGCTCCCATAAAACAAATTACTTCCTAGACTGATATTTTAGGCAAAAAAAAATTACCTTTATTCCCTAAACATCTTGAGAACTTGGCTGACAAAAATTTTATTGGGAGGTATAGGTCGTGGTTTGGATGGAAGGCTCCCTGCAAGACTCCAAAGCAAGAAACTTCCCTGCTAAACCTGTCTGGAAAAAGGTTAACAGGAGATGAATTGAATTATATTAGTGAAAATTGCATCATTAGGAGAAGCCTCTTCCTGCAAAATGCACAAATATAGCTGAATTCACAGATGCATTTTGGTCTTCTGCACCAGGAATATTTGTCATCCCAGAAAAAACGTGGAAGAAGCTTGTTCTTCAATGCCTGGCATGTCACTGCATGCTGTGAAGTGCAAATAGAGGAAGAAAAATTAACACATAAAAGAAATGTACTGTTTCTGCAGGAAAATTAGCTAGTTAAAGCTGAGGGAAGTGGCTTTTTAATAAAATAAAATAGACAAAAAAAAAAAAGAAACAAAACCACAGCATTTTCTTTTTGCTTGGCTGGGGAAAAAATAAGCATATTTTATATTGCAACTCTGAGTGCTTTGAGCTGGAGGAGATCAGTCTTTGCACGAGAGGGAAAGAGAGTTCCCACAAATCCATAAAGCTGGAACAATCCTGGAATCCCTTTGGTGTATCCAGAACTGCAGTTCCTCACCAAGAACCAACTGCAAGAGGCTGGGAGGGAGGAGGAGGAGGGAGGAGCCGGGTGCTGTTGCATTGCATGCACGAGTGCTGTTGCATTGCATGCACAGATTTCTCCCTGCAACCCCCCCCCGCAGCCTGCATCCCTCCTCACCTCCCCTGCCAGGGATGAAAGGAGAGTCTCAAACTGTTGCTGAGTTGTGCAAACATACTGAGTGTAAGAGAAAATAATCTAATTATTCTGTGATGAGGTTCTAGCAAGTGCTTTAGATCCAATTCTGGTCTATTTGTCGCCTTTATTTTTGGTTTTGGAAAGGATTTTGAAGGCTAATTGAGTTTTGGACTCATCCCTTGATACTATCAGCCCTTCTGGATTTAAGTGGACTTCAGGGTGAGTTGGTGATGTTGAGCAGGCTTGGACTCTGAAGAGGAGAAGATGTCAGTGGCCTGTGCTCCCAAAAATCTGTGAGGGAGAGGAACAGGGCAGGCTTTGTGTTTGGCCAGCCAGGGTGGAGTGCTGACCTTGGAAAGGCAGTGTTGAAGGCACTAAAAAAAAAAAAAAAAAAAAAAAAAAAAAAAAAAAAAAAAAAATCCACTCACCTTCTCCTTCTTACCATGAAAAATGGATCAGTGTCTTCCCAGGAGCTGTTTGAAGTCCTGATAAAGGTGTCTCAGAACAAGGAATACCTCTGTCTTTATTTTCAGGATTACGTTGTGTATTTACATCAGAGAGGTTTTGTTTTTTTTTTTTTTTTTTTTTTCCTGAGTGAAGTAGGAGAGGAGGTGGCTGTGAAAGGAACAAAACGCTCAGCTTTGGGCTGAGAAAACAAATCCAGGCTCTCCTGAGTGAAACCCCCCTGGTGTAAAACTGAATCCAGGCTCTCCTGAGTAAAACCCACCTGGTGTAAAACCGAATCCAGGCTCTCCTGAATGAAACCACCAGCAGCTCCTGGCTGTGTGTGTGTGTTCCTACAGGGGAGAGGCTTTGTCTGACCAGCACCTCGGCCTGCAGACCTTTTCTCTGACGAAGGGTGGGCTCTAAGGTGCAGTCTAGAAGGTGTCTTTCCATTTCCCTGCTCCCCACATCCCGGCACAGCAGAAGCATCTCTTCATCCCTCCCCGATGCGATGTCACGGCTGCAGTCGGGTCTTTGCGAGGCGAAGGGCACAAAGGGGCCAGGGAAGCCTTGCTCCTTCAGGCAGCCGCTTTTAATTGCAAATGGTGTGATTTTGAAAGGGGGGCAGGGAGAGCCCTCGCTCCGGGCTAGAGAGCAAGAGATTGAAAGCTTGCTGCGGTGGTCATCGGAGGTGAAGAATAAGTCATAAATGATCCAAGGGCAAAGGGCAGATATAGACTGATGGCTGCTTTGTTCCTGCAGCCTTGGGAAGGACCTTGGTGCTGCACCGTGCTGGGGGTGCCCTGGGATTAACCCTTCCCTGCTCGGCCACACACAGAGGATTCCAGCAGTGGATGCTCTGTGCTGGTGTCTGGGTGCTGCCCTTCAGCCAGGCTGCTGGGTCCTGAACCTCCAGCTGGAAACCAAACCCTGCCGGGGATTTCTAAGAGGGACAAGGAAAACGGGAAGGTCTGTCTTGTACTGCTTAGGAAAGTGTGTGGGGTTGTGGTTGTGAAAATCCTATGGATATATGCTCCAAAACGTCCTGTGGGAAATAACTTTGCCCTTTTCCCAGGCGAGTCCATGCATTTACCTCGGTTTATCCACTTTAAATGGGCACCATAAAGTTAGGACCAAACCTCCTGGTAAATTCCTCAGAAGCTCCCATTCCTGTGCTGAGGGCTTTGCTGTGCTCTGACTGTTGGGTGGTCACAAGTCCCCAGGGTGACATTGTCTGGATTCTAGGATTTCCTTGTCACCTGCTGGGTCGCATTAATTCTCTTATTTACCTTCTCTTCTTCCCTCTTCCTTTGGTCAGCCCCTCCTCACACCAGTGGTCCTCTGACACTCTCCTGGTTCTTTCCCCAGGGACAGGGCACAGTCCAGTGCCACCTGAGCTGGGACACTGCTGTGACACATGCTGTCACCTGAGCCATGGCTGTAACAGCCCCCAGTGCCTCAGTTTATCCTTCTCCTCCCTCTCACGGTTGGTAAAATTCCTCTAGCACCTGGATTTGTGCATCTCTGCAGTGGGAATGTGTAGGGTTGAGAAGGAGCAGATTTTACAGCCAGAGAGGGAAAGGATCCAATTCCTTGCAGGTGCTAAAACTCATTTTACTGTACGTGCAAGTGAGACTCCTCTCTGCTGGGAATTAAGTTAATTCTTATCTGCATGGGGTTTTTTTTTTTGCTGTGGCAATTCCATTGTGGGTTGTTTCGTACAAATTTCAACCCATTGATTTTTTTTTTTTTTTTCCCCTGGACCAAAATTATCTCGGCATCAGCTTCACCCAAGTTTAATGGAGATACACTTGGGAAAGGGAATGCTTTAGCCCATTATCTTCCGGGAGAGGCCGTGGCTGGATTTCCTTGCCAGGCAGGCCAGGGGCTGGCTTTCACGTTTAAAATAACACAAATAAACAAAGCCCTTCCTGCCGGGGGTCAGCGAGGGGGAGACAGGAGTGTGAGCACACATCCCTTCCCCTCCCGTGCCCTGTGCTGCCGGGGATTCTCTGCTGTAGGGAAAACCAAACTGCTGCCGAGCCCAGCAGTGCATTATTCCTGGGCCTGGCATGCATTATTCCTGAAATCAAAGAGGGGATGGGCGGCAGGAATGCCGAAGCCAGCCTGTGATCCTCAGGTGTGACACGGCCCCGCCGCAATGAGATGCACAGTCATGCTCTCTCCCAGACGCGGGGTTAAAGATTTGCTTGGGGCCAGTCAATAGCACGCACTGAGTATCTTCCTCAAGAATGTGTCTGCTCTTTTCCTGCCTCCAAGTAGCAGCACTTGAGTCTCAGTCCCCTACTTGAATCACTGCACTATCTCCACTTCATCAGAAACCAGAGTCGAGTCTTTGATGATTGTTGTGACTCACGGTGTCACAGAACTACTTACCCTGTGATTTCGACTTTAATCACTGATCCACTATCTGTAGAGCTGCCTGTGGAACAGTTCAAATTGTAATTATAGGAAGCTCATCTGCTGCAAGCCACAAAGCAGGCTTTACCATATGCCTTTAAAGGTGAGCTGATGTCATGATGAAATAACTGTGTTTTGCTGCAGATTGATACCACTGCCTGGGAAGTTAACATACAGCATGAAAGCTGTGACATTTTGCAAGCCCCGCTATCGCTCCCAGAGCCGTGTTAACCTAACATTCCCTGTTGTTTTACAAGGGATCTGCGGGTAACTGGGAAGTGTCCTCAGCTGCCTGAGGGTGGGGAGGGGACGTGGTGCAGGGGGAAGGAGCTGAGCTGGGTGATGGAGCTGTGCAGCGCTTCCTGTGTAACACAGAATATGGAGATGTGTTTCTCCTTTGCCCCTCACCTGACCTTAACATTTATTTCGATTTTTTTCCCCCTGCTTTGGAAGGTATTTTCCCAATTTTCTTTTCTGGGGTTGCTGCTGTGTCCGTCTCAGATATCTTTTCTTAGGGGCTATTTTCTGTCCCCCCCTTGCCTGAGTGCTAAAAGCTCTGCCCTGTGCTCACTGTTTCCCGTTTACTCATGAGGATATTCACGGTCTGTAAAGCTCAGTTTTCATACTGGGAGGACATACAGGGCAGGACACAGGTGCAGGGAAGTGGCTTTCCTAAAATCTTAGTCCACACAAGGGTTTCTGCAGCACCTTACTCCTCAGAAAGCCAGGAGAGAATTCCAGAAGCCTGAGCAAAATCCCCTTGCTCTCAACACGTGCCACAGGAAGCATTATTTGCTTTCTTGACAGCGAGGTGGGAGCTGCAAGGCACAAGGCAGCAGAGAGCCCTCTTGTCCAAGGCTCTGGGAGGGAGCTGGGAATGGTTTCCCAGGTTTTTTCCAGCTGGGCAAAGCACAGAGTTCAGGCTGAGACCTCTCCTTGTTCCTTGTGCCTGCAGCCCCCAGTGTGAAGAGGAGCAAAGTGGAGAGGGCAGAGAGTTTGCTGTAGAAGGTTCTGTAAAACCCTTCGAGAGCAGCGAGCAGTACTGAGCTCTCAGGGCTGTGGCAGAGATGGCTGCACCCTCATTCTTTGTTCACCTCCTCCTTCTACCCAAATGTGGCTGTATTTCAGCAGTGACACATTTAAAGAGATGTTTGGGAGTTGGAAGAACTTCTGTAAGCTCAGCCCAACCATCTCTCAGTAGATTCTCTGTCTGTTCTCTAATAAAACTTTTGCCATGAAGTGGGGGAATGGGATCTTCAAGTCCAAAGTTGGCAACTCCTCCTGACTCCTCCAACTCTCTGCCTGTGCTACTCTGCTGCTCTTTTCCCCTGCAACTGGCCACATAAAGATAAGTAAGGGAGATGGTTTTATTGCAAGCAGCTGGGGAAAATCACGTTGCTTCAGTTTCCATAAAATAGGCGAGCCTCAGCTTTTTTATCCTGCCCATTCGCACATCCACTATAAAAGGGACATCAGTTATAAACATTTCCTGTTTGTGCATACACTCTTCCAGTGCTTATGATGTATAGACTGACAAAAGGCTTAATGCTTTGAATATATAAAACACAAGGCCTGTGCAATGGAGGGTGACAGTTGCCCTTTAATGTTCTGCTTTTTAAAGATCAGGGTAGAGTTCAGAAAGCATAGTCATGAGGTTTAATGATTTAATGGGGACGACTGGGGAGCAAAAATAGTTACTACACCCTGGGGAAAAGTGGTTCCTCATACATATTACTTTAGCCTAATGGCCTATGAATGCTTCCTCTGTGGCATAGGAGGGTGTCACGGTACATAGACTCTATAATACTGAATGGGTTGATTAAATGCATATTAAACAATACTAAATTGGAAAAAAAAAAGGCGCCACCAACTGTATTTATTCTGTTCTTAGAAAATGTTGTTACTCATTCAATTTCATTTGTGATATTATTATAATTTTCCCCCCATTTCCTGCTCGTGGCAGAGCGAGGGAGCCAAGTGTAAACACCGCTGATGGATCGGTGGTGGCCGAGCTCTTGCCTGGTGCTGGATGGGGACAGGGGCTGGGGACAGGGGCTGAGTGGCCCCAATATGCTGCTGATGGCTGCAGGTGGCACCTTCTCCGAGTGCCACACAAAGCATTTCTCTGCAAAATGGCTTTTTTTCACCTTTTCCCCCAGTCCAGGGTAGCTCCCTGCCCTGGCTCTGTGCGCTCTTGGGCTGAGAGCTGTGTGCGCCCTGTGTGGCTCAGTGTCACCTCCCTGGCACCCCGCAATGCTGCTTTGGTCACCAAAGCCAAGTCACAGCTGGCTGGAGGGGTGGGATTGTTCATTCTGGTGGCACAGGGGCAGCCCTGGTTCTGCAGTGCTCTCAGGCTTTGTTTGCCCTGCCTGCCCTGAGCTGGGCTCGGGTGTCCCCTGTCCCTGCTGGTGACAGTTCACACCCTGCTCCACCGGAGCTGCCTGGCACAGAGGCACCAAGGGCAAACAAGTGCTTTGTAGGCAGCTTTTGAGCAAATGTAAACACTCCCTGCACCAGCACTTCCCGCTGTGTTTTTAGGACAAAAAGGGGAAAAAAGGACACGAGCATTTGCTGTTGTTAGTACGTCCCCATTCTGAATACCATCCACCATTTCTGGACAGAGTGTTTTTTCTTGTCACAACCTGCTAATATTCTATGAACTGCTAGAGATTACAGCAAATCTTATTTCGTCTGATATTTTTGGAAGTCACTGGACAGTTCTGCCCAGGTATTTCTATAGCACAGCATTGCCTTGTGTAGGATATCTGTTAATTATCACCTGTATTTCATCTCTGACATGTATATTCCCTCCCAAATCTTGTTGCCTTGATGAACGAAGAATCTCCTTTTCTACAGCCCTCCCAACCAACGTGCATTTGCTCTTTTCTTTTCCCTTTTTACCGCTTCAATCAGCTGCTTTATTCTGCACTTTGTAGTTTCAAACACAATTTACAGTTTGCCACAACCGCAGAAGTAGCTGGAGCACTGAGCAACCCCAAATTAAAGGGAGAGGAAAAATTGCCTTTGTAATAAGAACGTCAGTAGGGTTGCCAGTGGCAGAAATAAGGATTTGTCTGGAGGAAAAGCAGCAGTGGGAAGGTGTGAGGGGAGGTTGTGTGTGTCCTCTGGGGCTGTGGGGTTTGTGGGACCCTCAGAGGAACCTTTTCCTCCTCTGTCGTTGAAGTCCTGCTGGTTTGACGAGAGCAGCGCTCAAATATTTGCTCACATCCCCTCTGTGAACTGCCCAATGTGCTCTGGGAGTGTGTGAATATGGGAGCCAAGGGTGTTGGAGGGAATTTAATGGGTTTGAAATGACAGTGCCATAGGTTGTGGCCCCAGCGATGGCTCTCAGGTGTCCACACCCCTTTCAGGCCTGGTCCTAGAAATTTCTGTTTTATCTTTTTGTTTTGAGGTGGTTTTCAGCATGGAAAATCCCGGACTGGTTTGGGTTGGAAGGGACCAAAGATTAATTACTTCCAAATCC
>VZSR01002145.1:1537488-1557887 GCA_013398615.1 Brachypodius melanocephalos | reverse complement strand
AAAAATTAAAACCCATTTTCCTTTTCTTTCCACGGCTGGAAGCTTCTGTTCTCCAGACTCCTGAGCTCTCTCAGGATACTCCTTTTTCTGAGGTGATGCTGAGGGAGGATCCTGAGCCTCCTTTTACTGCCCATCAAATCCCCTCCAAAATAAACACTGATCCCACAGCCAAGGAAAGGACCTGCTCTCCCCCTCCCAACAACTTCTTATTGATGGAAACATTTTATAAATAAACATCTCTAGGTAACATATTCCATAAAATATCTAATTATAGATTATTGGATTGAACATTTCTTGCTTCAATTAAGTGATAGTTTTTTTCCCCTCAGGAAGCCAGCTCAATGCTCTTTCTGGGGAAATTATGTGTATTTATTCTATGTTCTATAGGCAGTGTCTTTTTATGTTGTTAATAAATAAACTACAGTGCAAGACTTTACCCTAAGTAAAACTAATGGAGGTCAGGCTTTGGTTTTTTCACTTTTATTTTACTGATCACATCTCTTCTGTCTGGTGGTCTGCAGTCTTGGTACAGTGAACTTTGTAAGGGAAGGAAATGAAGGGAAAAGGGAATGAAGAAAAATGCAAAATGGCTTGGAGACCTGCATTCTTGTGCCTCCCCCAGAGCAGATGCCTTTGGATATTAAAAAAATTGAGAAAAAAAAAAAAGCTGAAAGCCCAGGATTCAGCACTGGTGTTGAATTTCAGCCCCTTTCATCCTCTGGGCAGCTGTTGGGGGCTGTAGATTTGAGAGTTTGATTTGCACCACGGCCAAGTTGGCAACATTTTCTCAGAAATGTGCCTTTAGCTCTGGGTCTGAACCCCCCCCTGAGGTGTCTGGGCTTAGCTGGGTTTAAATCCAGGGCTCAGGCTGAGCATCTCTCCCAGCTCCAGGGAAGCCCAGAGGAGCTGGGTGTATGGTTAGATGTTTCCAGAAGGAGATGCTGCAGGTCAGATATTCACCTCCCCAGGGATTATCCTGAGCTGGGAGGGTCCCATGAGGATCATCCACGTCCAAATGCTGAGTTTCAGAGCAGGTCTGGCAGAGCATGGCACACCAGGGGATGTCACTGAGGATGTGGTGCCTATGAGCCACTCACTCTGCCCTGGAGTAATTTCTGTTGGAAAAGATCTTTAATATCAAATCCAAGCACTAACCCAGCACTGCCAAGGCCACCACTGAGCCATGTCCCTGGGTGCCACATCTTCTAAACCTTTCCAGAAATGGGGACCCAATCAATGCTTGCTAACCCTTCCAGTGGGGACATTTCTCCATCCTTTCCCTGGGGAAGCTGCAGCTCAAGCTGAGCTCTCTGCAGGGACTTGAGGCATGGCAGGCTGAGCTTGCAGCCTCCTCCTGGCTTTGCATGGAGCTCTGGAGATATTCCAGCCTGGGATTCACTCCTTGGCCACCTTCAGAGCAGCAGAGGTGGCAGAAAGGTGTCTGAGCTCTTCTGCACGCTCATCCCCAGCAGAAGGGGGGAAAACCCCAAGCAGGGAGCTGCTCCCTCCTCTTGCTCCCTTACCTGCCATTTTAAACAAATGCAAATTAAAACCCTCCATCGGGTTGGTTCATTCCCTTCCTCCATGTAACTGATGTTATTGGATTTTTATGCAGCACATTACACCCTGAGCCATGTCTTCTACTATTTTGCTTTCAAATTGTATCTCCTGCCATTTGTGTCACATTTAAAATGCTAACAGTATAGAATGTCATTTACAGAATCGGGGCGTTTGCTGCGGAAAATTAATTTGACTTATTCCTTCTGCCTGTTCCTATCTCCAGGCCAATATTATGCTACTCATTCTACAAGAGTAATACTTAATGAATAGGACTATTAATAATGTCAAGGTCCATGGGGGTCTTATGGGTAACGGATAGGCGTAGACTGTAAGGGGGCAGTCACCTGACTTCGGTTAATGTTCCATGAAAATATCAGGCAGTGCAATGTAATTATGGAGCAGAGGATAGTAAAAAAGGCAGGGAACTCGGAGTTTCTTAAATATTTTTTCAAATTAGTCAGTGCCTTTTTTTTTTTTTTTTTTTCTTTCCCCGGTAATTTACCTGGGACCTTCGTCGGACCAGGTGTGAAAGCTGTTTAAAATTCCAAAGGGGGGAAAGAAACCCCAACAACTGATTGTACCTGATTCATAAAGAGGGAATGAGGCAGAGGAGTTTGCAGTGCTGGGCAGGAATTGTGTGTGTTTGGTGGGATGTGTCTCTGTGTGTGATTCCTATTTGCAGGAAACAGGAATGAGAGGAAAGCGGCTTTGCCTGTGCTTTGAGTTCGGTTTTTTTTATTTCACCTGTACATGTCTGGCGTTCAAAAACAATTCAAAACTACTGGAGAAAACGCAAAATTAACGTTTATAATGGAAAAGAATTATGAGCAGAAGAAACAAAGCTCCTCTTCGTGCTGTTTGTAGTGCTGCAAGCTGTGACAATCCCAGGCAGGATGGGGTGACGTGGATGGGGCAGGGCAGTGCTGGTTCTTCTCCCCTGCTGTGAAATTCAGCCCTGATTCCCAAAGAGCAGGTGAAAGGCTGTGAAAAGCATCGGTGTCGTGCAGCAAAATCACCTCGAGTCCGCTGCCATCCTTTCCTGAGGGGTTCGGTGTCCCCAGAGGCTGCCTGGGGGCTGGAATGGTGTTGGGAAAGCAGAGCAAGAATCAGGAGAGATGAGGGTGGCAGAGATTCGGGGCTGGCACACAGCTCAGGAAACCTCTCCCACCTCTGTCCAGGAGTCACCCTGAGGAGATGCTGTGCTGGCCGTGGCACCTGCAGGACACCAGGGATGTGTCCTCAGGGATGGAGAGGTCACCTTGGCCTTTCTGACCCCAAGACATTCCTCTTTCTCCTATAGCTGATGTGGCTGTTGCCAGCACACACATGGAGCGGGAACACCTCCCCACAACTGAGCCGAGCTGGGAGGAGGAGCACACTGGTTCCTCCTCCTCCTCTCCATGCCCTCGCTGTTATTTTTTCCCCTCCAAGAAGCTTTATTCATTCCTGAATCCCGGCAGCGTTAGGCGGCCCCGGTGCGGCTCCGTGCCTCGCTAATTCCCACTATCCGGCCACCTGCTGGCACCTCCCGAACGGAGCCGGCTCCTGTCACAGCCTGCCAGCAACAAACACGAGAGAGACAAATGAGGCAGGGCTGTGGCAGCCCCACGGCCCCAATTCCAGAGGCAGGGATGCTCCGGGGGCTCCCAGGTGGGCTGGCAGCTCCTGGGGGCTGCTTTGGGGGGCTGTTGGTTCAGGGGCAGAGCCTGGGTTCTTCCTCCCAGCACCCAAACTGGAGCCACGTTGGCACAACCAGGCTTGGATTGGCAAAGTAAAAGGGTTCTCCTGGAGATTTTTGGAGGTCCTGCAGGGCAAAGGCAGTGCAGCATTTCCAGAACCTGCCAGCTCCATATCCCAAGGGACTCAGCTGAAGGAAGGACCTGGAGAGGGCAAAAAAAATTTGGAACTTCTCCTTCCTTCCTTTTTTTTTCCTCTTAAACTTCCTTCAATCAGAAAACGTATTGTGGGACCAAATATTGAAGCTTTATTCGTGGTTCTTTGCAGGATATTGGTGGTTTTAGTGTTGATTCATTAAAGGGACTCAGGTCTCCCCTCTTCCACTCTGGTCAACATTTGGGGCATGAGGGACCAGCTCAGCTGAAGGATCTGGAGAGAGATGGGCAAAAAATTGGAACTGCTTCTTCTTTTCTTTTTTTTTTTTATTCTGATAAACTTCCTTCCATCAGAAAACTTAATGTGGGACCAAATATTGAAGCCTTATTAATGGTTCTTTGCAGGATGTTGGTGGTTTGAGTGTTGATTTATCAGAAAACAAACAAACAAAAACTCCGTGGGGGAAAAATACCCTAACCTACAAAACAAACTGATGAAACCCAAATGAAACTGGCCAAATATTGACTGGAAATTGAAATGAAGCTTGTTTTGAAACTTTCCCGGGGTGGAAAATTCTCCTTTTTGTGGTGCAGCTCTGGGAGGAAGGAAGCTGAGTGAAGGATTGGGTATCCAGGGATTCCTCTCAAACCTGCTCTGCTGTATTAGACAGAGCAGCTGATTTCTCTGAGGTTTCTGGGTGACTGATGAGTGTAACAAGCCTCGTGTGTACATTTTTAAGGGGCATCCCTGCTATTTTACCCATCCCACCTCAAAATGAGCACCCAGGTGTGGAATAAAGGCTGGGATGAGCTGCTGGAGCTGCAGGGAGCAGTGGCACAGCCAGGGGTGTGGAGGTGAATGTTTTAAATCCCTGGATCACAGGAGCTCAGGGGCCACATCCACAAAGCAGCACAGCTCCTTTCCCTTCAACCCCATCTCCTCCTGCCACCCTTTGATTTCTCCTCTTGCCTCAGATTTACAGCTACCTTGTCCAAATATATTACAGGGAAATAAAGGCTAAAATGCTTTAAAATCCTACCTTCCCAAGCCAGAGAACAGGCTTGGGTGAAAATAAACGAGCTGGTTTGTTATATTGCTCAGCCTCTGTCACGTGGAGGTGAGGCCTCCTTTTTTATTATTATTATTTTTTATTGCCACCCATTTGCCTTCATTATAATTTATTTGTTAATCCGTGCTCCAGCTCATGAATTTTGCATTTGGGGAGGTGGAGGGGAAAGGGGAGGGGGGTTCAAAGCACCAAAAAAAGATGCTGGCCCACTTAAAGTTGAAGGACACAGTTGGAGGGCAGGGCTGCCTCCCTGGCCTTCCATCATCCTTTTAAAAAGGCAAATATGCAGTCAGCAAAAAGAGAAAAAGAGGAGGGGGAGAAAAAAAAAAGCCTAAAGACTTCCCAATTAATAATTACTCAGATGGCCTCAGTGGGATTCAGAACCTCACAGGTCAGAGAGGACAAATTCCAACCCCTTTTTCCTGAGCTCTTTTCCTCAGGTGAGCTGATGGCTTCACTGCTGTGCTTCCATGTCCCCCATGCCAAGTTTCCTTCCTTCCTTCTCAGATTTTTTTTTTTTTTTTTACGAGGCATCCTGAGTGTAAAAAATATGGCCTGCCTTTATGGTGCTCCAGCACGAATGAAGCTATAAAATTATGAACAGTTTTTATGATGGCTATTCAGGGGATGCTTTTATATTGATGGTGCACATGCTGTATCTATCTTTTTTTCCCCCTTTCCTTTTTTTTTTTTTTTTTTTTTTTTTGCATCCCTCCTTTTCCCTGGAAAAGACGGCAGGACATGCGTGGAGGGGGGAAAGCCCAGGTTGGGGAGGGGGCCCTGTGTAACTATTTTTCATGCATTTAATATATTAATTATGGGGTAAATGCTCCCTGGGCTGTGCTTGGGATGCCGAGGAATGACAGCTTTTCAGCGAAGCTCCAAAGGCAGCCCATCAGCCCTCAGTGTATTATGTCGCAGAGGTCAGGGTGGGGTTAATGTAACTTTTTATTTGCTGATTTTTCATAGATGGGAGCAAAGCTGGTAAGGGGAAAAAGAGAGAGAGAGGCTGAAAAGAAGGTGCAAAGAGAGCAGAGATGATGGGCGAGTGTGTTCCGGCCCCCTCCTGCCCCTCCCAGACCCATCCAGAGGTGGATTATGCAAAGTAGGGAGATGCTCACAGCGTTTTTGGGATGCTCCTGCTCCGGGGCAGCAAAGGGGACAAAATCCTGCCGGGTGAAAGTCTGTCCAAGAGACAACAACAAGGAGAAATCCCACGTGCAGTAGCTAAACTCAAAATAGATCATCTGTCCTCACTGAAAAAAGGGAGATTTGGGCAAAAATAGAGAAATAGGAGGAGATTTTGGCTGTTCAGGGGTGCTTAAAGCCAAAGGTGAATCTGAAATGGTTGTCACAGGATCCTGCTCCACTGGAATTTTGCCTCTGAGAGGGTGATGGTCTTGGCTCCAGTGGTACCTGCAGGGACTGGGAGCCCTCTGAGGACAATTGCTCCCAATGGTACCTGCAAGGACCTGGAGCCCTCTGAGGACAATTGCTCCCAATGGTACCTGCAAGGACCTGGAGCCCTCTGAGGACAATTGCTCCTTGTGCCCCTGTGCCCTCCTCTCCCCTCCTGTCCCTAGGTCTGGGGCAGCCCTGCTCTAACAGCTGCCTGCATCCAGTATTGATCTCAGAGGTAATAGGGGTTTAATTCTCATTTAAGAGGCCTGTAAATGATCTCAGGAAAGACACTTTCAAAAAAAAAAAAAAAAAATCCTATCTCAACCGAGATGCACAAGTTAAGAAATTTAAAACAGTTTAAATCTTTTAGAAATTCCTTATCAAATTGTGCTGTGGCTGAGCAGGAGGGTCTGTGCAGCTTCAGCATCTGCCCTGCCTGGCAGAGGTAGCTGCACACACAGGGTGGTGTTGCTTTATTTCAGCTAATAAAAATAATCCTAGTGTTGCATATATTTGGGTTAAAAGTCTATTTTGTGCCTGCAATATCCATCTGAATGAGGGGCTGTGTGGAGGAAGGGAACGTTCTTGAGTGTGCATTTACCCAGCACTGCTCCCATTACATTTGGATTGAGCACAATACATCCCACTGAGTGTAATTACCACGGCTTTCTTCTGCTGCTTTTCCCATATTTTAACGCTCCAAACAATCCTAAATAAGTAGGGCTGGGCTGTGTTGTGTTCTTTGGGAATCTGAGCTGGTCTTGATCACCCTCTTCTCCTCTGGGCTGTGAGGGCACAGAAAGAAGAGATGGTTTCCAGTCATACCCACTGCAGCAATTTTTGTCTGTGTCACCAAGACAGGGATTTATTTTTCACGTATGGCTTGAACTGGGAGCCTTTTCCAGTGGTCTGTAGCCCCCCAAACAAGGTTTATAGTTCCAAAGGGGATTGTTGTGACCTTTCTCCAATGAGCCGCTGATGTAAAATGGGCCTGAACCAAAAGTCTCATCTCCAAGCTTTTCCCCAAGTCATGGAAGGGCTGGGATTCTAAGGCAGAAGGTCTCATGAATGGGTTTTGCTGTGCAGCTTGAGCTGGGATTCTAAGGCAGAAGGTCTCATGAATGGGTTTTGCTGTGCAGCTTGAGCTGTGGGTGTTGGAGGATGGGGAGCAGAAATGATGTGGAATAAAGGGTATGAAAAATCAGTGGCTGGAGCCCCTGGCCCAAAGCGCTCTGCACCTGTGGGAAATTCCCTTTTGGACTGGACACCTTGGGAGCTGTCAGCCTTTCTCCTGGGGTATCCTCTCTGCACAGAGAGCTTGGGCACAGTGCTCATCTTCCTTGGCCCTCCCAGGTCCATCCCAAAGACCTTTGTGCCTGGAATTTGGCTGGATCCCCTCCTGGGGCAGGGACAGCCCAGGGATAGGTGCTGCTCTAATAACCCCAGCTCAGGATGCTCCCAGCTCTCTTCCTCCCACATCCTGCAGCAGAAATTACCTTCTGTATTATATTTTTCTTGTGTTAATATTTCACATTTCAGAAATGTAAAATAAATAGAGCAGCAGTTGGCAGGCAATACAGGGCACACATAGAAACTTCAATAGGAAGCTACAAAAAATTACAGTAACAGTGTGAACTTCTCTTGCCTGGCAGAAATTGTTTCTGTCAATATTTTTAATTTCAGCTGCTGGAAGTGCAGCCTGACTGGGATGGAGTGCTGATGGTTTTTAGCAAACTGATAAGCTTAGTCTGCAGCCAGATATCCGAGCACAGAAATCCTGGTGGAGCTTTCTGCAGGTTTTTCCGGGGAAACTTTTGCACATTTTGGAGCCACCTTGCTGACCAATTTATTTAGCAGCTAAGAAACGTGCTTAGATAATTGTGCTTTATTGCAAAAGAATGGTTGTCTAGAAAATAAAGTAAAAGGTAAAAGCTGGACCTTCAAACTGCCAGAGGTCTCTCCCTTTATTTTCTTGAGCTGTCTGCCCCTTCTGAGCCCTCCAAAAGCTTGCTGTGGGAAGCCCTTACATGTTTTACTGAGTCGAGTATAAACAGAACAGTTTAAAAATCTATTTGACAAAATGATGCCTTTACTATTTATGGGCTGATGTCAGTGCTAAAACCCTGCAATGGACTGGAACCATAACTGGGGCCGGGTGACCTTTCCCCATTCTGCTTCACTCACTGCATCCACAGGGAAGAGCAGCTGAACCATCAGAGCTCAGCTTTGCTCCTCAAAGCCTTGGACATTTCATGCAGGTGCAGCAATGGGAAGTGGCAGCACGTGCCCCCTGATTTGGGTTATTTTTCTTTGCCTCCGGCTATTGTTTCCTTCCAGCAATTCCATGTGGCAGGAAATCTGTTTGTTCCCTGTCCATCCGTGCCAAAACCACCCTGAGCCGGGATCCAAAGTCCTCTTTGGTCCTCCAAACAAAGATCTATGCCCCTGCCAAAGCTCAGCAAGGTCGGCAGTGCAGCAGCACCAGGAGAGGAGCAGGGATTTATGTTCCCAGCACAGAGCAGGAAAATCAGGGCAGGCTGAGAGCAGCTTCCACCAGGGGCTGTGCAGAGGAGACCCCAGGGGTTGTGGTACCCACTCCTACGGCTGTGATGAGAGGGCTGTGAGTCACCCAGCTTCAACTCCAGCTTCAGGTGCTGTGCAGGTATCAGGAAAACCCCTGGTAATAGTGGAGATCTAAAGAAGTCTGGATATAAAATGCTGTTCCATGGAGAAGTGAGGGCAAGGAGCTGCCTGATGTGTCTGTTGTAGACTCTGGTGTTGGCCCCATGGCTGTCTCAGGTGTCTGTGCCACCTTTCCTCATCTCCACCTCCATTAAACCAGGGATGGGGTGCACTGAGTGCTTTGAATTTAATCTGAGATCAGAGCAGGGTCACCGTGGCAGCTGCCAAAACAGATCAGGTCCCCTCTGCTTTCTCTTGGTATTGTGGCATTGCAGGATGAGTCTGGGGGGTACTAAAAGCCCCTGGAAAGGGGAACCCTCTCAGGGCAGCCCATGGGGAGGTGGTTCCCCTTTTGGGGTGGAGGGGACAGCTCTGGGGTGTCCCAGTCTGGCTGCCCTGCCAGCCACCACCACCTCAGGCACGGGAGGAGTGCTGGACCGAGAGCTCTGACCTCATAAAACTGGATTGGAAATGCAGGCATGATTAACTCGCCATAGATTTATGTGGAATTAGTATGTGTTTCAACACTGGGGTTATAAATACAGGTTGCCCTCATCTAACCAGCCGGGCTTTACATAATTTCAGGAGAGTCCTCACAATGGCAGCTTTAAAATGACAAAGGAGGGCAGGCAGAGCTGAACGTGGCAGGTGCTGTATTAAGTGCACCCCAAACTCTGCAGGGTGCAGAGGGGAGGGTGGCAGGATGTCAGTGCTGAGCACACCCTGTTCCACACGGTGCAGCTCAACTGCAGGGGCTGAAACCAGGCTGGGGGAGCTGTGGCTTCACACCTGGGAGTGTCCAAGGCCAGGTTGGCTGGAGTCTGGAGCAGCCTGGGATAGAGGAAGGTGTGCTTGCCCATGGCAGGGGTTCAGTGACCTGTGCAGGTCCCTTCCAACCCAACTCTGATTCTGCAAATCTCTGCTGAGGGCTGTGAGCTGCAGGGGAGGCTCGGGGCTCTCCACAGGCCAGCACTGCTTTCCTTTTCCAAATAATCTCCAGCCTCAGAAGAATCATCCTTGGCATCCCCACACGACAGGTTGCCTCTCTGCAGAAGCTTTGTCTTGTGGTATGTTCAGGGGATGGTCCAAAAGCTGCCTTAGCTCTGCCTTGTGCCAGGAAAGCCCCGCTCAGGGCAGGAGCAGGGGGTCAGCCCGGAGGGGGAATAGTGCTGCTGCTCACAGAGATGGCCACAGGGATGTGGGCACCCAGGAGGCTTGCTCTGTTTCCCTCTCTCCCTTTTGGACAGTGATTTTTAGAGCTTCTGAACCTCCCAGTAACTCGTGTTTTAGGGCGAGTGCCAACCATCCAGACGAGCCGCGGATGGAGGATCTATTTTTGCTTTAGCGTATTTTTAACCTCTTCTCTTTGTTGTTCCAAACGCGTTCACGCCAGATTTAAAAACAAACAAACCCCACCAGGTGCCCGGTGAGACTTTTCCATTTGTTAACAGCTGAAAGAAGCCTGTTGTGATGCAGGGACCCTCTTGTTCTCCTGGGATAACCCACATGGGGAGCTGGGCAGGGACGTGGCTGTCACCTCCCAGGAGGATTCTTCATCTCCCCTGGGCCAGCCACACCCCCCCAGCTAAAGCACCTACAAGAACGTCATTTAAAATTCTAATTGCTGCAATACAGAGCTTTCTAACCTGTTCACCATCAGTGGCAGGGCAGATTCGGCTGTGGAGTGTTGGTTTCGCTCTTTCACAGAATCCTGAGCTGCAAGAAATCTCAGCATGGGTCTGGGGATATCTTTATTTTTTTTCTTGAGCACTCAAAATATATTTTTCTGGTATAATGTCCATGTATCTATCGTATAGAGCACGTAGAGCTTCCTTCAGTGTGTGTGTTGGTGTATGAACCGCTGTGTAACTGTAAATATATAGAATATTCCAGGCCCTGATTGTCTGCTGTGTGTCACAGCATGAGCAGCGCAATTTGACTCTGTTAGGATATCTGTTGGTAAAATTAACATTAGGGATGGAGCGTGGGTTTAATTTTTTTTTTTTCATTATTTACGTTCCCCGCGCCGTGACTCAGTTATGTAACCACAGATGTCAGCGGGATCTCTGCGTGTTCCTTGTTGAAATCCAAGCAAACCCCACCAGCGCCCTGAACCCTCCTGAGAGCAGGTAGGAGAGGGGAGGAGAGGAGTGGTCAGTAAAATCCAGACTATTACTGAAAATAATCAGGAGCAGTTGGCAACGCCGCTCCTGCATATTCGCCAAGCGCTCGGTGATTCAGCCCCTCTCCATTTTCAGGCCAGCGCGGCCGTCACTCTGAATTATTTTCAGTGAGCACTTCTATATCTCATGTCAGTTCCCAGTTCGAACCCATCACCGAGTGTCGAGGCTGCGACGTGCCGCCCATGCCGATGAGCAGCCCCCCTCCTCTGCTTTGCTATTAACCTTTCCTTTTACCGGAGTTACCCCTTTGTCCTGCTGCAGTTTGCAGTGCCTGATAGAAGCAGCTGCCTGTGGCCAAACGAACATCACATTTACATTTTCTTTCTTGAACCGAGGAGTGAGAAGCGGAATTGCAGTAAATGATCTCCCCTTTCTCTCTCTCTCTTTTTTTTTTTTTTTTTTTTTTTTTGTCTCCCCCCCAATCGTCTTTAATGCATTGCCTAGAAATCTATTTCTTATCTAATTTTGCTGGATGGATCAACAGGGCTGAGAATGTAACCCTTTGTCATCTATGGAAATCTTTTTATCCCATAAAAATGATTAGATTTGATGCAATTAGGATTATGAGGAGGTGGGGGGAGCCTGAGACACTGCGCCTTGTCTGCTGCTGGCTGCTGACACATTAACAGCCTGTTTATTAACTGCTTTACATTTGGGCTACGAGCGGCGCATTCTCATGCCTGATAAGCGCAGCCACGTGCCCGATAGGAAACGGGAGGCTCACTTTTGGGGCTGGCCCCCTCCCACCTTTCTGCATATGAATCCAGGAGGAGGGATCTCACTGGGAACAAACCCTCTGCAAGAATGCACATTGCCATTCGCCGCCTCTCCGGGTGTGCCCGCTGCTTTGCTTCTGCTGGGGCAGGGGATGGTGGCAGTGGAGCTGCTCCTCTCCCTCCCTGCCCACTCTGTACCAGAGTTTGGGGTCCAAAGGGACTTTCCAGACCATGGAAAGGGACACCTTGCACTGCACCGGGTTGCTCATTCCTTTGGATGGCCTTGAGGGGGTTTGCACAAACATTTGTGTGCTCTGTTCCTCTTCACCAGAGCTGGGGCTGAGCTCCTCATCCTCTTCCAGCAGTGTGACTCTGCTGTGCCTTCAGCTCGGGCCTGTTCTGACTGGAATTAATTTGCTGACATAATCTGTGACGGTTTTTTTCTCTCTGATGCTGCCAGAGAGAGAATATTGTGTGGGTTATGTCCCAAAACATTCACAAGGACTCTTTCCACACCCCTTTGGCTGCTTGTGTTCCTCCCCTGGGCTGACGGAAGGTGTGCAAGGCTCTGACTTGGCACTGACAGGATGGCATTGGGACAGAGCATAGGATGGCATTGGGACAGGCATAGGATGGCATTGGGACAGAGCATAGGATGGCATTGGGACAGGCATAGGATGGCATTGGGAGAGAGCAGGATGGCATTGGGACAGAGCAGGGCAAATCCCTCCTGGTTCCGTGGGAACACCTAGGGAGGCTCATGCTGAGCTCAGGGAGAGGTTTTTATCCCACCAAGTGTCCCTGTGTATGCTGATCCGTGCTCCTGCTGCCCTCCCTGGCCCTGGAGCTGCACGGGCTCTGAGGGGCACCCATGGGCATCCTCCTGTACACTCCTTTACATGCAGCTTTTCAAAGGTTGCTCCTCTGCCTTCACAGGAGGAAAATTTATTCCTCAGCTTCCCGGTTTGTGAATAACAACTTCTGGCTGGGAGAGAACAGGATCTGACTGAATGATACAAGGCTCAAAGAAAGATTTTACATAAAAAACAAAGGAATAAATTCACTGTAGGCCCCAGAAATTGATAAAACAATGGTAAATAAATCTGATATTGCACAAACTTTTTGTGTAGGTTCCCCCTGTGAGCAGCATCTCCCTGTGAGAGGCACAAAGCTGTGTGTGGATGCTAAAGCTCTTCTCTGACACAAGCCAAAGGCCAAAATCCAGCCTTTGTTTCTCTTGATTGCCATCACAATGAGAATATTTCATTCCCAAACATCCCTGTGCTACTTAATGGCAATTTTCCCTGGTTTTGTTTGCAGATCACAAACACTCAGAGGGCATCACTCTCTACCCCTCTCCTCTCTGCCTGTGCTGGTCATCTGCCTTTAATTCCGACCTGTTTCACGGCTTTGACTGGCTAAAAATAACTTCAGGAATAAGTTTAATCCCAGCAGCTGCACACACCCCTCTGTGCCTGCCGTGACAATGGGATCCCAGCAGTTGGCAGTGCCCTGCTGTGGGGATGCCAGCGTGGGGACAGCTGCTGAGCCGGGCTGGCAGCGCCCCTGCCAGGCTTGGGGACATTCCTGCTGCAGCCTGCCAGGGAAACGCCGTGGCACTGCTAAGGGCTTGGTTTAAAACTTCTTGTTTGACAGCTTGCCTTTAAAAATCGGCTTTGGGGAGATCTGCCAGCCCAAAGCTCTGTCTGTCCCACGGCCTGAATGGGTCTGTGTGTCTTATGCCGAGGTTTTGCAGGGTTTCAGTGGCAGAAGAGGACACTTTTTATTCTAGCAAAGGGTGTGGAATATTGGCTATTGCCTTTTGGTCAAGGACTAGAGGGAAGTGAGGCTGGTTCAGCTCCTTCCTGCTGTGGGAATGCAACCATGCCCAGGATTTTGTGGTAACTGGGATAAGGCTTGTGTAGTACTGGGTTAAGCCTGGTTCATGGTCAATTCTCCTTTCTCTCCTCATCCTCTCTCTCCTTCCTTTCTTGTGGTTTTTTCCCTGTGAACTGGAGAGGTTGGCCGATGGTGAATGTCCCCCATTCCCCTGAGCTGCAGGCAGGGAGCCCAGCAGCCTTTGTGAGCACCTCAGCACCCAGGCAGTGACCCTGCAGCTTGGCTCCAGCTCCTCTCTGCACCCCAGCAAAGCCGTGGGCTGGGGGCTGAGCGTGTGCAGGAGCTGATGCTCTTTAGCTTCCTCCTGGAGAGGGAAACAGCCCCTCCTCGCCAGGAGCAGAGCAGTGTCACCCTGCAGGCAGCCACCAAGACCCCAGCAGCCTCAGCACGGTGAAATCTGGTGATTTACAACTCCCAGGCAGCACTTCCACAGCCACTCCTCGTGCTCCAGACAGATAAGCCCGAATCCCTCGTTTGAAATGCCAGCAGCAAGACCCTTGAGGAGTTTATGCAAGGTCTCCCCATCTCTCCTGCCCTGCTGCAGCTCCCTTCCCTCCAGGGAAGGCGAAGGCCCAGCCTAAAGACACCTCAGGTTCTAAATGTGCCGACGTTGTGCCTCCCCCCTTGGACTTCCAATTGAAAAAGATTACAAATAATGTTAAATAATATAGTTTATAACCTCAGGGCTGTTTTCAAACGCGTATAGACCAGTTGTCAACAGGCAGAGAGGAAGGGAAGGGAAATTATAGGCTGCACAAAAGAGGAAAGTAAAAGTGAAAGCTCCATAAAAGAAAGTGGAACTATTATGGAGCAAAATGCCAACTCATTACAAAACAGCCAAATAAGAGAGAAATACAGCTTTACCCGTAATAGCAGTTTACAAGGGAACATTGTATTGCAACATAACGGTGGTGCTATAATTTGCTCTAACAACTCCAATTATGCCTTTTATTGATTTGGCAACACATTTAATAGGAGTAGCCACACCTCTTGTGTTACAAATCATTAAAGGTGTTGAACAGTGTAATTTTAAAATTGTCCTTCTCCTACAGATGTCAGTGTGACAGCATAATTTCCCCTGATTTCTGCTATGTAAACAGTGCGTTACAGTAATTTCCCCCTTACAAAGCAGAAATGTTGTCAGCCTGGGGTTTTTTTGTGCAGAAACATCCATTTAATATTTTTCCCCCAGTCTACTCTCCTAATTGCTGGGTTTTTTTCCCCTTTTCCCTCTTTCTGTCCTTTTTTTTTAAAAATTTTTATTTTTAACTTATCTCTGGAAGATAAACATGCTGATTTGCCATCTTCTACAGCAACCTTAATTGCTACTTAAATCTTCAATATGCACTTAATATCGGGGAAGGTAAAACCCTTTTAGTTCAATCCTGCTCCACTTCACTCAAGTAGTGTTTCAGAGCTGGTTAAGAGGTGTGTATCTCCTGGCAGCAACCTTGACAGGTGATCCCAATTCCAGCACCAGTTTCCTTGCCAAACTCGGAAAGTGTCAAGGAAAAGAAGCAAAACTTTTTTTTTATATATATATTCTTTGCCATGAAGGGTCTAAATTTGGTGTAGGAATTGAGGAATTATGCTTAAGCGGAAGGGGATGGAATGAAGTGGTCTTTAGGTCCCTCCCAACCCCAAACCGTGATTCTATGATTGAAAATGAGCATTTGGAGAGACACAAGGTCAGCCTCAGTCACCAGCTCTGCCTTCCCTAGACCTGGAACAAAGGTTTGGTGCGAGGAAAAGCAGGACAAGGGATAAAACAAGGCAGGTTTTGGCATTGACACTGCTGAAAAGCCAGAGTGGTGTTTGTTGTGCTGGCAGAGGAGGGTGCTTTGAGGGTCTGGCTGTGTCTTGCAGGGACCTTTTGCACTGCCCTTTGCTCCTGGAGCGTGGGGTGAGCCCCCAGCTCCCCCAGCCCATCACTCCCAAGGCAGGGCTCGCAGGGACCCGGCAGACAAAGAATGTGTTTCCCCCTCTCTCTTCAAGCACACGCAGGCGCTGACGTGTGTAAACGAACCTGACAAGCTCTTTGAAAAACAAATAGAGGCCACCAACCAAGCTTTTGGCACGCCAACACGCCACATGTTTACACCAAAAGTGCCACGCTGCCCTGCGTGCCCGCTCCCAGCGCCCGGCCCCGGGCAGCCCGTCTGCATTTGTCTGGCTCCAGCAAACTGTCTCATTAACAGCTGTGTGGGGAAGGGGAGGGGAGAGCCGAGGAGGGATGGAAATCATCCCCCAAGCCTGAGCAGGGTGATATTTTTCACGCTGAAGTGAGTCAAGCAGCTCCGTGCGTCCCGCTGCCAGGGCTGACCCCTCCCCATCTGGCAGCCCCAGAACAAAGCGCAGGGAGCCGGCACCGGGGATGGGCTGCCCGAGGTTCCCCGGGGCATTTCACACCCTGGTGTGTCCCTGGGTGCCAGACAGGGCTCTGCCCTTCCCCACCTTTGGATGCTGATTTGGGTTCAGGCAGGTGTGTGTGAACATCCCGGCTGTGCCGGTGGGAGATGTCCCAGCAGATGGACAAGGGACCTGCAGCCGCCACCGCTGTGAGGACACAAACCCTCACCCTCGGGACTGCCTCTGCTGTCCCCAGGTGTGGCTCTGCTGTCCCCAGGTGTGGCTCTGCAGGCCTGGCTGGGTGACCCCAAGGTTTTTGGCCGTGGCAGCCGTGCATGTCTCGGGGCTGGAACAGCGGGCATGGTTAAAACTCTTCCACATCTGGAAGGTTTTGCAGCCAGGAGGGCTCTGGATTGCAGCAGGCACTGCCAAGCCACCTGCAGGTGCATGGAGGAGAACAATGCTGGTTCTGCCAAGCAAACTCCTTGGAACTGCCACCCGTGCTTGTGTGTTAAAGCGGAAGCCAGAGCCTCGACTCTGATGAAATCCGGGCAAATAATTAACTAAGAGTGACTTTATTGGATTAATTGGAGCTTGTTTGTGGAAATCTGGTGAGCAAAGCCGCTCTGGGTTTTCTCAGATGTGTAAACACATTTCTAAACAGCTCCTGGGAGAGAGCTGGGGCAGCAGTGGAGCGTCACGTGTGGGTCACGGTGACCCTTCCATGGGACAGGAGCAGGGTCAGGTTTCTGGCACCACACCACATTTCTGTCAATTAAAAACAGCTTTTTTTTCCCAAAAGTTCTCCACAGTTCCTTGTGCAAAAACCCTGCTCATGCAAATGTCCATGGGGGAAAAGACTGGGGGAAAGGGGTTGGTGAGAACTGGAGGAAACTGTTTGCAAATGAGGAGGTCCAAGGTGTGAGTGCAGCAGGAGGGGAGGACAGGGACACCCCGGGACACCGTGTGTGTGCTGCCATCTCACCCCTGTGCTTCCAGGGAGCCTGGGCTCATCCCAGGGTTCCCAAGGAGTGGAAAACCAGCTGAGCCTCTGCCTGCTGAGCCTGCAGCAGGTGGAGGAGCTGGAGGAGGGAGATGTTTGGAAGAGCCAAAAGCACAGGAGCTGCCTGGTGGATCTGGTGTGGGATATGGGGACCAGGGCACTGAGCAGATGAATAACATTCCAGGGAAGACAGAGGCAAAATTAAAACACAACTCTCCAAAGGCACTGAACTACTGTTTCTTCCAAGGAGTTTGGCTGTGCTAAAAAAGCCGAATACAAAGGGCTTTTACCCCTTTTAGTGAACAACACGTGCTGCCCCCGGGGCCCCGCGGTGGCTTTGTGAGGCAGAGCCGGCCGGGTCCTGCAGGGACAGACGTGGGAATCCGGGAAAAGGCAGCGTGGCTGTGCTGGGACTGGGCTGACGTGGGGCTCCGAGCAGGATTTAACCCCCAGCTTTTCTGGGAAGGAAACTTGTTTTGCTAGAACTAATCATTGGCATGCATTTTTCATTAGCGTTATTATCCCAAAGAAAGGCAGCGGTGAAGCGCTCGGATGTTTGTTACCTCTGGGGG
This sequence comes from Brachypodius melanocephalos, assembly GCA_013398615.1. NCBI lineage: Eukaryota > Metazoa > Chordata > Aves > Passeriformes > Pycnonotidae > Brachypodius > Brachypodius melanocephalos. The sequence continues at coordinate 1,540,620 of VZSR01002145.1, read as the reverse complement.
GATTTTACAAAGGCAGGAGGAAGGAGGGGAGCAGGGACGGATGGCAGCTCCTGTTGGTATTCTGGTGTGGTGCCTCCAAACTGATCTTCCCAATCAGTTCAGACTTAATGCCAAAGCCTGCTCAAATATACAAATCACATGGAAACATTTTGGAGGCTTTGCATAGCTTGGTTTGCCTGCTGGATGGAAATTGGGAATCGTTTTGCTCCTCCTGGTTTATCTAACTCTTAATAGTGAGAATTATCCCCTTTTCCAGGTCTCTGGGTGTTGCTGTGGGATGTTCCAGGTGTGTGCAGACCCAAAGGGAGGCTGGGGGTCTCTTCTGTGGCTGCTTTAAGGCCCCTTTTAACCCCAAGCCCACTGTGACTCTGAGCATCTGTGATCCCAGGGATGTGGGTGCTGAGTGGGGAGATTTTCACTGGGGTGATAAATTGGAAGAATAGGATCTGCTGGGTCTGGATATGGGATTCCCAGGGCTCTGGCAGCGCTGGTCTCCTGTAGCACTTCCTGCAGGTGCCCTGGAAACCTGAGCAGTGAAGGCTGCAGGGAGGTCCCCAGGAGGGGAGAGGAGGCGATGGATGCACAGCAGCTTCTCCATAAATGTATAACACAGGAGATAATTTAAAAATAAGGGGGAAAAAAGTCTCTTGGCTTAGTGAGGAATCTTTACCTCAGCTTGGATATAAAACAAATTATCTGTGATGTAAACAGGAGGTTGAAGAGGCTACAGCTGTGATTGCTGGTGGAAGGATATCGAAAGTAGGGTGATTCCTCTTTCACAGTGATTTTGGTTCCATTTAAGTTGGAGATCAGATGCTCCCGAGTAAAGATATAAATTACAAAGGCACTAAACTTCAGTACCAATAAGCTCCCCAAATTTATTTGCATTTGTTATCTGGCAGTTTCATTTACAGTGAAGAAACTTTCACTGTGGATCAGATCTTTTTAATATTTCCTCATAACTTCCCAGTGACAATCAGTTTTTCCATTAGGAGAGATCAGACACATAAGTAATACTGAGAGAGCTACATGAATACCAAGTCATTCATTAGGAGCAATGCTACTGCCATGAATGCTGAGTGAATAGACTGTGAGGGGACACTGAAAATTAAAGGTTATTCTGGGTTCATTAACTTCTGCACTCCTTTCTAAAACAAAACCTTGGGTGAGAGCAGCCTTTGACTCCTAAACGGGATCTCCTTGTTCCCTAATTTAAAAAATATTAACATCATTTAACTGTTTCCCCTTTCTGTTTAATATGTGCGGGAAGAGCAGTGTTTGAATTAATGTTGGTGGAAGTGACGAACAGACAGAGCCGTGCGTGTGTGAACAGGGCCCTGCTTTGCTTTGCTTTCACATTATTTGCCCCAAATGCCCATCTTGGCTCTCAAACAAGGATCCTGGGCACTGTGTCCTGGTTCCTCACCTAAAACCAGCCTACAGCACTCTATGGGGACAGCAGTCAGACTAATGCAGCCTCTAATATCCCAGAATAGTTGGATAACACGGCCTCAGCATTGAAATACAATGTTTTGAACTGAAACACCCTCTGTCTGCTCTCTGCTCTCACACTTCACCAAACAGGCAGAATCCCTCTCCTCAGAGCATGGATAAGGCTCTTTCAAACAGTGTCTCTAAAGCCCTTGGTAATTCCTGGATGGAGATATGAGAGAGCAGCTCTCAGCAGCTCGCTCTAAAGCCAGCAGTAATATTTCTTCCTTACAGAGTCTTACGCTCCTACTATTTTATTCTGATTTTCTGTTTGTGTGCATGGGCTGCCTTTAGTCAAACAAAATAAAAGTGGTGTGGGAGCAGCAGCAGTTTGTCTCTGCTGCAATCTCAGAGGCAGCAGATGCCAGGGGGCTGCTCTGTGCCTGTGCTGGGTGTTGGAGCCTGCAGGGAGAATGTCCTGGGGGTGGTCAGAGTGAGCAAACTGCTTCTATTCCAGCAGCACAATTTGAATTTGCTTTCCTGGGCTGTTTTTTAAGGTTGGGTTGGAAAGGACTTTAAAGCTCATCTCGTTCCAATTCTCCCATCGTGGTCTGGGGCACCTTCTGCTAGCCCAGGTTGCTCAGGGCCACATCCAAAGTGGATTTCCATTTGTGCTGTACTTGTCACTCATTTGTGAGTGATCCCTTGGTGAGTGATGTGGGATTGGTGAAGGAGCAACAGGCAAATACTGGAGCTTTGTGTGTGGATTGTTACATGGGAGGAGCCACTGCAAGGTCCAGCCCGGGATGGTTTCACTCGTTTATTAATGCCAGGCAATCACTCCCTGAAATTCTTGGGGTAATAACTGCAGGTGATTCCATCCCTGTGGTGATGGAGAGGAGTGGCTGAGTCACCAGAGAGGAGATTTAGTTTGGAGGGGAGGAGAAGAGGTGCTGTGTTTTTCTGGATGTTTTTTTGGTTTAGTTGTGCTCACTGCTGTGGTTGCAGAGCAGGAGTCAATGAAGGGCTGGTTTGCCCTTCTTATTCAGTCTCCACACCTCAAACCTTGATTTAGGAAAGCTCCAGAGCTGTCTGCCTCCATCCCCTCCAGCAGAGTCTCAAGCAATCCCTAATTCCATGTGTCCACCCATCCTCCAGCTGGGAAAGCCCAAAATGCGGTGACCTGGACAAGGTCAGAGCTCCTTCCAAGCTGCTCCAACCATCCCCAAAAATCTGAGAGCCTCTCCTGGCATGCAGGTGGAGGAGGCCCGGACCAGCCCCATCCCATGGCGTGGCTCCCAGCTCCCCCAGCACACGGAATTCCCGATTTCCAAGCCCTGGAGCTCCCGACCCCGCAGCGCGGCTGTGTCGGACTTTGGTTACGGAGCCCGAATCCGCGTTCCTGCAGGGAAACGGGGAGAAGCCTCGCGTCTGGTTTTATTTTCCCTCCCTTTCCCTACACGAGTTAATCTGTTCAGCTCTTTAACCTGTGAGCAGGAGGAATTCTCAGCCAGCCACAATGGGAAGAAGCTTTTGAGCCGGGGATGAGGGAGGTGGAGAGGAGAGAGGCTGGGGAAAACACGTCTGGGAGGTGGGGCTGGCTGCCGAGATCAAATAACCCTCCCGAATTTCGGCAAAACCCTGCTGATGGTGGAAGGCGAGAGGTTAAACCGAGGCAGAAAAGTTTGTGTTAGCCCCCCC
>VZSR01002145.1:1516138-1537388 GCA_013398615.1 Brachypodius melanocephalos | reverse complement strand
AAAAAAAAATAGCATACAGAAGAATTACTGTTATCTCCTAGCCAGAAGAGGAACAGCAGAGATAAGAAAAGCCTGAAGAATTAAAAGGAACGTTGCATTTGGGCTGTAAATTCGTGCTGAAGCTGGTTCTATTTGTCTGTCACTAGGGTTCATAATTTTTCGAGGTTGTTTTGATAGACTTATTGTGAAGACTGCATAGAAAACTCATCAGCATTTGTTGCCTCTGAGCATTATTGTCAGTGGTAACCGCATGGTTATAGACTGGAGGAAGATAATGGTTGAAGTATAAAGGAGATAAAGGCAAAACCTCTTCTCATTAAGGGCTATCTCCACCTCTGCAGACTCTACAGTATTGAGTGACTGGCGCTGGTGCACTGGGCATAAATTATAGCAAAAAAAAACACCAAAGGCGGCACCATTATTTCGAAAAAGTTATAATGACATGCCACGGGCTTAAGACCTATTTACACCAAAGAGGGACGATAAATCCAGAGGGAGCTCGGTGTGGAGTGACCAGCATTGATTGTACCCCTGCTCAGCTGTCTGCAGGGAGGCTGCTCTCAAAGGGGCCACATCCACACTCCAGCGTACCCACACACCCCAAAGCACGCTGTGGAGCCAGGGAAGGGACCTCTGGGGGAAAAAAAGTCAGTTTGGGGTTGTTCTAGCTTCTAATTTAGAAAAACCCACCCAGGCCAGGTCTTCCCCTGGAGGTCTGTGCAGCTGAAGTCACCTAAAGGGGCTTTGGCAGCCTCTCCATGCAAGTGATGGTGTCACTGCACTGGTGCCATTGTATTGCTGCCCTGCCCTTCCCATGTATTTTTTTCAAGCTTGCTGTTCTGCAAAGGGATAAAGCCTCCATTTCTCTTTCTGGGTGCTGCTCTTTTCCCTTTTCCATCCTCAGTTGCCTCAGCCTGATCTCTTTATCTTCAGTGTGGTGGAGGAAGAATTACGTTCAAAATTTGAGCCAGGTCCAGAGCAGATAAAGCACACTCCTAAAGTTTTTCTTATTGGGCAGGATTGTAAAGAGCACTCTGTGCACCTGCAACGCTGGTTATCTGGAGCTTTCACAGGCACTTTCTAAACTGGAATGAGTTTCCAGTGCCCCTCTGAGCAGGAGGAATTTTTTGCACTTGGAGAAACTGAGTCCCAGAAGAGGCTGGGTGAGGCTGGGTTTGGAGCTGGCAGCCCTGCCTTGCCTGGACCCTGAGCCCTGCTGTAATCCCCAACCCCGGTGCCTTTGGAGTGGCTGTGCTGGATTAGTGCCCCAGAGGCTCCTAATCTGCTCTCCATATGGCACATGGAGGGTGAGGATGCCCCCGCTGCTCTCCCTTTGTGTTCCAAGGCTGATCAGATGGGAAAGGCCCCCAGGATCCCACCCAGGCTGATGTTCCCAGCCCCTCAGTTCAGATTTGCCACTGCAGGGCCCAAAGGACACAGGAACATCTTTTTCTGCCTCTCCCTTACTCCATGGAATGGACCATGCAGGGCTGTCACCTGTGGGTCACAGCCCGCTCAGCACACTGGTGACATCGTGACATTCTGTTGTCATGGAATCCCAGAATTCCGGAATAATTTGGGTTGAGGAGGCCTTAGAGCTCATCTTGTTTCATCCCTTGTCATGAGCAGGGATACCTTCCACTGTCTCAGGTGGCTCCAAGCTCTGTCCAACCTATTCTTGGACACTTCCAGGGACCCAGGGGCAGCCACAGCTGCTCTGGGCACCCTGTGCCAGGGTGTCCCCACACTCCCAGGAGGGAATTTTTCCCTATTATCCACCTAACCCTGTCCTCTGGCAGTGTGAAGCCGTTCCCCCTCATCCTGTCATCCTAGCTCTTGTGAAAGGTCTCTCTCCATCTTTCTTGTGGGCTCCTTTCAGGTGCTGGAAGGCCCCACTCAGGTCACCCAAAGTCTCCAGGTTGAACATTCCCAGTTTTCCCAACCTTTCCCTGTTGTGTGAAGGGGTAGAGCTGCTCTGTACCTTCCTGACAAAGCCTCTCACCCCCAGGGAGGGAAGGATGTCCCTGCCACCCCTCCCTCTGTGCCTGGAAGGACAGGGACACACATTCCTGATATTGTTGTTTCATCGGGCACCATCCAGCAGATGCCTGGCAGGGTATTGGCTCCATCCATAATTCTGGGGGGAGATTGTGAGGAAATGTGAATTCTGGTTCCATTTCTGAGACTGTCCATGACACAGTGCCCGGGCTGCAGGGAGATAAGGGCAGCAATGAGGCTGCTGTGCTCGATTTGGAGGTTGTTCTGCTGTTGCCACCAACTTATTGATAATTTTGAGCTTCACTACAAATCAAGGCAGGCCCAGGAGCTGGTTGTTGATATCCAGTCTGTGTTCCTGCCTTCAGCTTTGTCACTGGCACTGGAATGGGGTCGTGGCTTTGGTCTCCAGCCCTAAAGCAAAGTTGTGTCAGCTCCTCCTGACACACCTGGGGGTGAAGCCATGGGGAGGTGCAAGGTTTGCATGGTTTGGGGACAGTGACAGGGTGGGGCACTGCAGGTGCTGAGAGTGGAGCTGTTGGGATTTCAGGAGGCCAGTGGGACAGGTTCCCACCAGATGTGCAATTCCATGGGGATTCAGGGTGGGTGGGAGCTCAGGAATCTCCTCTCAGTGCCTCTCCCAGGGTGATTGGCAGCTGGCAGGGAGGGGGCTGCTCTGCAGATGCAATGTTTGTGTCTCTGTCCTGAGTGGGCTTTCCAGATCTGTGATAACCCCAGGGCTGGCTGAAGAAATGTCACTCTAAATACAGGTATCGACCTCAATAGAAATATTTTCATTTTACAGTGTGAAATGCCAGCAACGTTATCTACCTGATGGCTCACAGATTATAATGTCTGCTCCTTCCCAACACAGGTACAAGCCTTCCATTCAGGCTTACAATAAATACAGACATGGGTTGCAGTAATATTTCATTTTTGATGGCATAGCTGTGGGTTTTGATTATATAAATCAGGCTTTAGAAAAGGAATACGGCTTTGTGACTGACTGAATAAATAAGTAAATGCAAATGTAAAAGTCCTTACAAATAATAATAATAATAATCATGATAATAAACCCCGCAGCTTTCGAATGGACATTCAGGATCAACTAGAAAACATTGCACTCTTGGTGTGAATAGGAGAAATCAGTTGGGTGCAGCATGCAGGCGGGTTCCTGATAAACTAATGCTCCTTCACACAATTTACAATCCAACTGAATTCATTTGCATGACAAAATTGGCTCGGGTATTCATGTGTTGCAGCAAGACAAGTGTAACATTACAAAGAACAAGTAACCATGGGGAAGGTTAATGCAGACAATAAGGAAATACAATGACATGAATCGGGTTCTTCTTTTGCCAACCTTTTATCTGAAATAGAAAAATAACAAGCTCCCACCCCCCCATTCCTCCTTGGGAATAAAAAGAGTTGTTTTATGGAAATGGGGGGAGGGAGAAAATGTGCAAAGTTGGCAAATAAAGATCCGTAATTTCTCTTTTCCTACCTCATGGGTTTGCAGCGTGCGTGCAGGGAAGGTGGGAGAGAGGAAGGCTGGGATATTGTTATTTTGGAGGAGGCGATGCTCAGGCGGATGGAGCCGATCCATCAGGGAGGGACACGTGCCTGGGAGCTGTAGTTAGACATCCCGGGAAGTTCCCTGCCCTTGGGCTCAATCCCGTCCTCCTGCAGCAGAAAATTCCAGGTCTGTCATCTTAGAGTGAGCTCTGCAGGACACGAGGGGCTCCCTTGTAAGGACACCGATGGTGCCGAGCAGTTATTTGCCGTTATTTGGTCCTTGCAGTCATTTGCGTGCGTGAGGAATCTTCTGAAGACGAAATTCCCAGCTGACATTCCCCTCCCAATACTCAAAAATCCACATCACCGCACAGGTTTCTCTGAATGCAGAAGGTTTTGGTGGTTTTTTTTATCCCCACATGAGGGTGAGTCCACATGGGATGACTCTGCCATTAAACACAGGATGCCTGGTGATAATCCGGTCAGGGTTTTGTTTGGAATGGCGTGGGCAGAGCTCTTCATCGCAACCCAAAAAATGCATTACTGCTTGTTTAGTTAAATGCATTTTATTTAAAGAAATGCAAAGGATGGAGAATGCGTTCATTATTCTGGGCTTGTGTCTTTGGGATTGATCCCTGCCCTTGCAGGCTGTGGGGTTGCTGCAGGGGCTGCACAGTCAGGGTGCAGCTGCAGGGCTGGGAAGATGCTCCGGTGGTAGTGATTTGGAGATCTGTGTATCCCCTTGCCAGGAGCGTGGTTTGGGGCACACCAAGAAGGGTTTGATGGCTCCTGGTTGGAAGGGCTGGCCTGGGAGACCACCAAGGTTCGTCCCTGCAGGGTTCCTGTGCTCAGAGCCCTCTCTGCTCTGGGCACTCGGGGCTGGTGCTGCCTTTCCCTCCCCGCTTCACTCACAAGCGCTGGGCAAAACCTCTTGCGGCAGGAGGGGCTCCACTAAAGTGCAAATTCTAATTATTCCAGCCCGGAATTGCTGGGAGAGGAGAGCTGTGCTGGCTAATTGGCAAAATGCTCCGAGCTGGCTGGGAACAGGGAGCAGTGCACTCTGTGAGCAGACAGCTCCTGCTCCTCATTGTTGTGCAGCTGGAGTGCTGAGCTCCCTTTCCAGCCGGGATTAGAGCAGGCACAGCTCTCAGCCACTACCAGGGCCCCTCTTTAGATCAGCTCTGCTCGGCTCCACAGCAGGCTTGGCCCTCGATTGCCTCCTGCAACAAATCTCTAACAAGTTGACAAACGACTAATTTTAATTTAATCTTTCCATTTCCAACTTAATGATGGAAAGAAAAGAAAAAAAAAAATGAATGCAGGGGAAGGAAGTGCTCCCCCACATCTTCCCTTCACACCGTTGGTTTGATGGGGAGTTTCAGTGCTAAACTGGAGAGGAGAGCAATAAGAGCCTTAGGTTTTCGAATTAAATTTAACCCTGGGGTGCCACTGCTTCAGAGCCTTTGGAGGCAGAGTTGTAAATCATGGCAGCAGATTCTGCTTCTGATGAGCACTTCCCATCATGATGACATTTAAACTATTAATTAATTAGGAGAGAGCAAGATGAGAAGATTTGGAATTCTCCCCTTTGGATAATTACTGTCGAACACATTTGTTACTGTAATGAACGAACAGGATGTGACTTCAGCCCTGCATGTGGGTCTTGTCACATTATTATTATTTTAGTCCACCTCAAAAGGAGAAAGAGAGGCTTTTATTCCTTGCAACTCTAGGTAGAGGTAATCTGTGTTGTAGAATTTTAGGGAAGCTGGATTTGGGAAGGAGGAAATGGGTGATGGGCTGAGATGTGAGCGGCAGATATTCCAAGACCTGGGGTCTGGAGTGTGCTGGGTTCTCCAGAGCAAATCCAACCTGGCACATCCCATATCCCTCAGAGCTGCCCTGCCTCAGGCTGTGCTCCTGGGGGTCCTGGTGGAATCATGGAGATGTTCCCAAACCCTGGAGGGAGCTCTGGACCCTGCCAGGCTGAGCCACCACAGCAGCACCTCCCTCCTTCCCAAGCCATCCTTCCCTTCAGGGAGATTTTTTGGGAAGTTTTCCTGGTTTCACCCGTTTCCCCACAGGGTTTTGTCCCCTCTCAGAGCAGTCCCTGCTCTCTCAGGTATCGCTGCTCCCTGCCAGCACAGCTCCTTGTTTACCTCTGCAGTGTTAAGCTGCCCTTTGCAGATAATCAATCTTGCCTGGCAGGATCAATTAAAATGAAGTGGGGATGTTCCACATTACCTCGGTCTGGAAATTTCCCTCCAGTTGTACTCCCACCACGTTTCCAGAGCTGCTGGGCAGGGTGATCCCTGTGCCCAGTGCTACTTTAACCAAAGGGACAGTCAGGATTGGCTCCTCGAGGGGACTCACTAATTACAGCCATCACTAATGAGAGGTTTAGGCATCACTGAGGACACTGAGCTTTTGTGTCACTTGGCTGTCACCTAACCCCCTCTCCCTTTTGGGATTATCAGGGGTGTCCAGGCAGATCAATCAATACCCTGCAGGTTTGGGGGAGTTGGGGTCTCCCTGCACTGATGTCCCAGGGTGGACAGGCTGTGCTGGTGCTGTTTTGTCACCTGGAGCTGCCGGGCATTGCACGGGTCTGATTTTCCAGAGGAGAGAGCTCTCTCCCTGTTTTTTCAGCAGCTGGCCCTAGAGAATTATCCTCAGGTGATCCAATGATATATATTTTTTTTTTTCACAGAAACATTTACATTTGTTATTTTAAGCAGAGCCATCTCTAGGCACTCTTTTGTCATCTTACTGATTTTTTAACTTTCCAAAGAGTTTTTTTTTTTTCCCTCCTGGATGTTTCCATGACCTATTGATACTTTTCTGTTTGAATGTCTCTGTTCAAAGTTGTGGTGGTTTTCTGGTGTCCTAAATGAAGTGAGTTTGGGCTCCCTCTCAGTTCCTGGTGTATAAAAATCCCTCTGGAAAGAGCCGCCGTGCTTTAACCTGGATTTTTTTCCTTAGAATTTTTGCCACTTGGGACGCTGATCTTTCCATAGACAAGCTGTAGACTTTGTACTGTTAAAAATAGAAATACTAATTCCTTTTGTGGAAAATCAGATAGTCTTTCCCAGTGGAAAATGAAGTATTTTTAATGTGCTCTTGCAGGAGAGTGACAGCAAAACTCGCTGGGTTTTAATCTTTGCTTCCTTTTGTCACCGTGGTTCAGAGCAAAGGGTCCTGCCTTTGCTCTCATTTCTGGAAGACCCAAACAAAAACATTTCCAGGTCCTTAAATGACATTGCTTTGTTTTTCCCTTCTCCCTCCAAGTCCAACTGATCAATTATTTTGCGGCTCTGAGCCCCCTCGTAGCTCTGTCCCTCCGGGTGGGTTTGGGCAGCAGGTTGGGGATGCTCTTGCTCACACCTGGAGCAGAAGCAACTTTGGGGTCAGGAGGGTTTTGGGGGCTCAGGGCCCCAGTCCTGCCCCCCAAAGGGGTTTGGGATAAATTGGTTTAATTGTGGATCTCTGCCAGAGCCCACGAGACCCAAAATGACACAGACACACAGGGCACCCTTGAGGAAATGAATGCCAGAGGAAAGGTCAGCACAAGGTGGGATTTATTTTGTGTCATCATCAGTGGGTTTTTTCTTTTGACTTTCAATTCCTGTGATTTAAAAAAAAAAAAAAAATTAGTGAATCGGACCAGAAATATTGTGTGTGTGTGTGTGGAAAGGGCTAAAAATGAAATCTAACTCGAAGAATATTTGAGAGGGTGGTGATGGAATTAATTTGTTTGTGCTCTGGTATAAGCCAAGATGATGCCAAAACCCTTTGGAGACGGATAAATGCTTCATATGGGAGTCAGAAAACACACAATCAGTCAGCAACAATCATCTTTCTGGAGATTCCAGATAATCCAGGCTTCAAAGCAAAACCTGTGTTTTGGAATATTCATCCTCTGATATTCAAACATCCAACTTTGTTCTTCTAATTATTATTATTCTTTTGATGTTATATCAGACAAGTGCTATGAGGGTCTTAAAAAGGGCAAAATAATTATTTCCTTTATATCTTAATACCCACATGATGCAGAGGCTTTGGTGGAGAAAGGAATATTTTTTTTGACAAATCCAAAGGGGGAAAGCTTGGCAACATGGTACAGTTGAGTGTAACCATAAATAAAACCCTGTGTGAATTCCCCCTTGGAGACACTACAGATCTATTGAACAGGGCACCCTCTCTATAAAAATTGTTCTTGAGAGGTAATAGCAAGCTATACATTATGAAAAAATATAGCACAGGGATTTGCTGTACTTGGAGCAAAACTATGAGAAAAATGGTGGGAGGTAATAAGGGATTGTCGTTCCATCCCATTAGAAATGTGTTTTATTCCAGACACCCAGATTTTATCTTCCCTCTGCAACTGAATTAGAAATGAAACTGCCAACTTTCTAGGATGTGCAAGGATCCACACAGTAATGTGTTTGGGGTTTTATTCCTTTTTTTTTTCTCCTTTTTTTTTTTTTTCTTCCCTTCCCTTTTATTTTTGGGAAACTAATTAGGGCCAGCACAGATAAAGCACACTGTGTGTTATGAGACTGTAAATAACAGAAAAGGGTTTTCTTAGGAAATTAGCACTAGGACACAAAGGAAGCTATGAAATCAAATGCCACAAATATATACTGTATTCTCTCCATAGATTAAAATAATAATAAAAAACCCCTCTAAACCCAGCCATATACAGGAGGGAATCCTCCAGGATTGGCCTGGCACAATCGTGCGAAAAAGAAGAAGTTCAGTAAAAAAAAATCCACTCATTTCTAAAGAAATTTCCCAGATTAGATTTGTAAATCAAAAACCAATATATAACATGCAAGAATTGATCTGTTTTATATTCCTCAGTTACATTTTTGTGAAGCACATTTAGAAGATTTAGAACGTATTTGCGCCTGCTGGTTGAGCCATTATATGCTTGAGTTCATACATCTATTTGTGAGGCTATAAAACAGGCATCGACTACCCATGTAAATTGTGTTCTCCACAATAAATTATATGCATACTTGCAAAAATACATAACTGCTGTTGGTTGGCTTACGTAGGCTGAATACTAATGATGTTTAAAGTTGTATTGTCCCTCTTCTCGGGCCTAATTTAGCCTCTACATCAAAAATTATGTAGGAAAAAACACTTTATCCTCTCACTGAGAAATAAAATGGCACTTACGGGCATCCACATATCTTTCTTTTATGAAACACCACCATTTTCATACTAATTTTAGCTGCAGAGGGTTCATGGCAAAGTCTGTCTCGTGCAAAGCTCGGAGGAGGCTCCAGTGCGTGCACACACGCAGGGCTCTGTAAAATGGGATTTTTAGGGGTTTGCAGAAATGGATTGGGGTTTGTGCATGTGAGACAGTGCCCACGGGCAGTGCAATCCTTCCTGGCATGCAGGGTATTTTTAATTCCTGAAGTTCAGGGGGTGTTTTAGGCAGAAGTCCTGGCACACCCTGGCACGCTCAGTGTTGTGCCACTCACTGTCCCTGCTGCCCATCACAGCAGCACTACCCTCATTAATTGGGTCTGCTCCTATTTCAGTTGTCCCAAGAGCTGGGGAAGGGCCTGGCCCCAGTGTCCCCAGCTGGGGACATTTGTTGCGGCTGGGGTGGCACTGTCCCTGTGACTGGGGTGGCACTGTCCCTGTTCCCGGGGTGGCACTGTCCCTGTGACTGGGGTGGCACTGTCCCTGTTCCCGGGGTGGCACTGCCCCTGTGACTGGGATGGCACTGTCCCGGTTCCCGCGGTGGCACTGCCGCTGTCACTGGGATGGCACTGTCCCTGTTCCCGGGGTGGCACTGTCGCTGTGCCTCCGGGCGCTTTCCATTGTTAGTGCAGGGAGCAGGAATGGCTGGAGCTGTGGGGACCCTTCCCACACGTTCCCCTCCCACCTCAGCGCTGGCTCTGCCCTCCCCTCCTCACTCTGATAACATTTCCTTCCTCTTCCCAGCCTCTTCCATTAACCCGCTTTATTTATTACTCCCACCAGTTCCTCTTTCCTTGCTGTTTCTGCGCAGATCTCTTTCCTCTCCGGGTTTTGCCTCCCTCAGTGTGTTTCCCCCTTTATTCCTGACCCTCTCCATCCCCTTCCAGTGCACAAATCCCGTGTGTGCTGCTGCAGCCCATCCCTCCCTGAGCGATGGATCGCTGCCAGGAGCCCGGGTACCCCGAGTGGGAGAGGAGAATCTCCCCGTCCTCCTTCCCCGTGCCGGGAATATGGAAGCTGTCACACACTTCCTCTCCTGCCCAATGATGTGTAGGAGCACGATATATCCCTTTTTACTGGGCTCACAGCCCGGCAGAGGGATGAGAGAAGCAAAGGAGCAGCCTCCTCCTTCCTCAGGCTGAATATCCAGGAATATTTCCTTTCGTCGCCCCCATCCCGGCTGGGATTTTTGAGGGGCCCTCTGGAAAGGCTCAGGCTGTGTCTCTGGGGACAAAGCCCGTGCAGACACGGGGACAGCACTGAGCAGTGACACAGGGATGTGCTGGGGGTGCTGCAGGAGCTGTCTCCAGGAGCAGGGATGGGCTGGAAAACTCAGAGCTGCTTCTCCAGCCCAACCTGTGCTGCTCTCGTGCTGAATTGAGGTTGTGTCCCAGGACTAGCACCATCAAACTCTCAAAAAAGCAGGTCACAGGGATTTTGCTTTTTTTGCTTTTTTGCTTTCTTGCTTTGCCAGGGCCCTGAGCTGGGAGGGAAGGAAGGGACAGGTGAAAACCCACTCAGAATGAGGGCCAGAGGGATTGTGATGTGCACGAGGGTCTGTACGTGGTTTACACACATCCATATCATTTTCTTTGTTATTTTTCTTTGTTTGTGATTAAACTTTTAGCTTCTGGAGAAAAAAAAAAGGCATTCCTGGAAGGGTTCTGAGGTGTCCAAGGAGCAGGGGAGTTGTTGGGGTTTGTGGGCAGGGGCAGTTTTTGTTGCCCAGGCTGTGGAAGAGCAGGGTACACATGTGATGACTGGGAAAATTCCATCCCGTTCACAGCCTGCACTGCTGATTTATTTGTTGTCACCTTTGTGGGGATCTGTGTGGCACAGCCTCAGCACTGAGGTGCTGCTCAGGAAGGGCTGGCAGACCTTGCCAGAGGAGCACCTGCTTTGGGGACAGCACTGGGTGTCTGTGTCTCAACAGAGCAAAGCTCTGGGAGTGCCTGAAAATCCTCCTGGGACAGAGAGGGGATCACAGCCCCCTGTCCCTGAAATCCACCCTGACTGGGCAGAGCAAAACAGCCCCAGGATGGGTCCCAGCACAGCCCCTTAGATGAGAGTGTTCCTTTAACACCACAGAGTCTCAGAGTTGCAGTGGCTGACAAAGTAACCCAGATATAATTTTCCTTTGTGTCAGTTCTAGCCACTAAAATTAGTATTAAGAGACACAGAAAGCTCAGTGGAGTTTTCTCAGTTTATCCTGCGGCTAATCTTTTTATATCTCTTTTTTTTTTTTTTCCTTCTTTTAAGTCAGGGGGAGGGGAAGCCCTTTCATTCCCTGCAGCTGGCATGTCTAAACTCCTAACATATGTGCTTCTTATCCAACATACAGTAGCTCAGGACTTTTCAAAAACACAGAACACCCCCGAATCCAATAAAATTGCAAATTTCACTGTATTTCACAATATCCTAAATAAACATGAACAGCGTGCATTTCTCTTTCTGGCATCAAATATTAATCTGGCCGTGGTCGGAAATGTGCTTTCCATCTTGTGTGCGCTCACATTGGGTAAACACTCGGGAGATTGCTATTCCAGACCTTTCATTCTCTCCTAGAGTCAAGAGCATGACAAATTTTTCTCCTAATTACACCTGCCACTGTTTGCCTTCTAATACTGTAAATCCTCCATCACATAGTTTTTCAGATGCAGGATTAGGCTCCTTCTCTGTCATACAAATGATTGGAGGTGCAGTGTGCAGTTAGCAATGCACATCAGGGATGTTTAGGGTGGGTTGTCTCTCTTTCCTGAGTGAGGAATCTGCATGAACAGAGCTCCATGCACATCTAATGTGTGGTGGTGAACCTCTGGGTTGGTTTTTCTGGATGTTTGGAGGCAGCAGAGCCCCCTCCCTCTGCCTGAGAGCACAGCCCTGTGCTTGGCTCTGCTCACCACTTTATTTGGCTTTGGTTGATACTGGGAATTACATTATTCCCTTGGTCTCCAAGAGCTGCCTGGTCTCTCTGTGGCTGTAGGGAGGAGGTTTAGCAGAAGGATGTCAGCAAAAATAGAAATTTAAAAGTCCCACAGGGGTGGCAGAGGGTCCTGCTCTGCCCAGTGCTCCTGGGGCACTGTGGACTCCATGGGCACCATACCCAGAGCAGCTGTGGCTGCCCCAACCCTGGAATTATCCAAAACCAGGTTGGACAGGGCTTGGAGCACCCTGGGACAGTGGAAAATGTCCCTGCCCATGGCAGGGGTGGCACTGGGTGAGCTTTAAGGTCCTTTCCAACCCCAGCCACTGCGGGATGCTGTGAAACCCAGGGATGTGTTTGTGGTGGCCGTGCTGTGTTTGCTTTATTCTGCTGCTGGCCGTGCAGGGGAAGGGCAGGCAGTGGGAACGTGTGGAGGCAGAGAACAGCAGGCAACAGGAACCCCAGGCTGCCCTTCCCTGGCTCCCTCCTGCACTTTGCAGGTGGCAGCAGCTCCTGCTGGATTTCTGCTGCTCTGGCTTTATGTTTAAGTGAAAGCCTCTTGGGCAAAGAGGCCGTCTCGCTTTGCTGCTGCAAATCCTCCATTAACGCCTTGCAGCAGGGGGGCCCAGAAATTGGGCCAGCCCCGAGCTAATCGAGAGTTAATACACAAATGATGAGCTGGGAGAGAAGCAGTGCCTGTGACACGGGTGAAGGACACGCAGCGAGGAAGAACAGCAGCAGAGATGGCCACGGTGCCTGTGCTCCAGCTGGGCACGGTGAAAAGGGTTTGCACATGACCTTGGGACGTGTGCGTGTCCCAAATGCAGCCTGTGTGACACAGGGACAGGGTGACACACGTGGTCCCTGCCCCGAGGGGAAATGGCAGGAGTGTTTTAGAGTGTAGCTCCAAAGGTCAGGTTGTGGCAGCTCCGGACAGCTTGAAGGATTTTTAGGGTATGGCAGCTCTGGACAGCTTGAAGGATTTTTGGGGTATGGCAGCCCAGGACAGCTTGAAGGATTTTTGGTGTTCCAGTGTGGGGATTAAATAGAGGGTTTGAGCCTGGAGAGAGGGAGTGAGACAATCCCTTTGATTCCCAGGTAAATCAGCTGAGCTCTGTGTGGATGGATGGAGCAGGAAATGCCTGTCTCTCTTCCTGCCTCTCAGCACTCATTTAGCAATAACTCCTTCCTTCCTAGCAAGCTTCCAAAAGTTACATGTTTTTATTGACAACCTGGGCAGAAGGGAGGAGTTTGTTTCACTATAAATCTGTCTCAATTTTCAAAAAGTAAGTGACAAAATTGCCCTCTGCCTGATCCATTTCACAAGACTTTTTTGGGCTATTTTGGATTCTCTTTTTCTCTGAGAAATGGGAAGACTGAGTAAATTAACTTTACTTTGTTTGAAAAATTCTTGCTTGCAGGAAAAGCTTTTTATTTATTCATTAGATCAAATCCAGTATTTCTTCTGGCTGTATCCCTTCAGGACAGCCAATGGAATGAGCACCTCCAGTTTGGATGGGGCACTCAATACATGGGATTTAGGGCACGAATATGGGATTATTCCTGCATCCCAGCAGTACAATTAAACCTGCATTTAAAATCAGAATTCCCAAGTGCCAGCTTTGCTCCCAGAGTGATCCTGGGGTGGATCAGTCCTGTTGTAAAGCTGCCATAACCTCAGGCCCAGTGACGGAGAAGTGCCTGAGCCACTGCAAAATCCACCCTCTGCTCTGGATTTCTCCCAGTTCTTCAGGGGCAGGTGGCAGCCAGTGCCACCACGATGCCATTTGTGCCCGGTTGCCACCCCAGCACCATTTCCAGGCTGGAAGGGGCTGTGTGGAGGGCAGGGGGGCACAGCCCCGGTGATTTACAGCAGCCGGGAGAGGCTGTGGCTGTGACCTGGTTGTGACCCCAGCAGAGAGCAAGGCAGGCAACGTTTGGGTGAAACGCAAACAAAAGGTTAAATGCTCCAGTTCCCTGCTCAGACAGAGCCAATCGTTCTGAAGAGTCCGTGTCCCCCCTTTAATTGGTTCTTTATTTCGTGCAATATTTCTTTCTCCTCCCTGTGCATGCTCTCTCCCTCTCCCCTGCTCTTGTCCACGCAAACTCGCCCACTTTCCCTCCTTAAAACATCTCAATAGCAGCCACTTTAACCCTGATCCCCAGCTCTCCCAGCCCTCTTTACCGGGGGCTGGGTAACATCTCCATCACACGTGGCCCGTTTAATCAGTTCAATCTCTCAAGGGGTCCGAGGCTGTTGCCCTATTTCTTTTCCGTGGGTGGAGAGCACGGTGCCTGGCAAAGAGCTGTGCTTTGGCAGAGCTCAGCCAAGGCTGTCCTGCCTTCACTCGGCTCCTGGAAGGCCAGGAGTCACGGACAATATGCTGCAGATCAGCAGCGCAGGGAGCCCGAGCATCCCGAGCATCCCGAGCATCCCGAGCATCCCGAGCATCCCTGGCTTTTGTCTCCTGCCCGCAGCGGGGAGAGGAGAAGCGGAGCTGCGAGCACCTCCCAGCCCGCCTGCTGCCCCCTCTCCTCCTGCTCTCCCCCGGCAGGAGGAATCCAAACCCCATCAAATCTGTCTGCTGAAAAGCGTCCAGAAAAAGTTACCTTCTCACTGTGCCTACTCTTGCATCATCGCCCCGCTGCGGGTGTGTAGGGAAAAGGTAAAGTGGAAGTGTTCAAGGTTTGTCCTGGCAAAGGAGGATGCCAGAAATCCCGAGGCAGATGGCCCGGCTCCCAGGCCTGTGGCTAACCCTAGGAAAGGGTTAAACCAACCAGCATTTAACTCGGCAGCCACAGCTCTGCGTGTCACACATCCCTCCTTCCAGCTGATCAGCCGGCTCCCAGGCAGGTTGGTGACATGCCCGAGATCAGACAGGGAATTTGAGGGGTTTATGCTAAACAGGACCAGCTGTGCTGATCCAAACTGGCTCCGTGTGACCAAACTTCGCGGAGCAGAAGGAAAAGCCAGGTGTCCTCCCTGGGAGTGGTGTTGGCTGCTCCCGCTGATGAATGAGCGCGGGACATAAACGTTGAACTTTGATTAATTCCCGGTGTCCAAAGCCCGCTAGAACTTGGCCATTTGGCCTCATTGAAGGCGGCACTCAGATGTCACCGTGCTAGGAAAAGCAGAAAGCACGTCCAGCAGCAGCAGAGGCTGTAAAACATCGGGAGGAGGAAGTGACAGATCTGAGTCCCCTCAGTCCCCATCCTTGGGAGCGTCTCTGCTCCCCATCACAGCAACAAAGCCCTGATGAATGGAACCGAATGAGCTGAGGCACTCCATGGAAAGTGTTTGCCTTCGTTTTAGCCCCAGAATTGGAGTTTATGAAGTCGTTGTTGAAGATAAATAGGAGCTGCTGCAATGAGTTCAGACGGGTTTAGAAAGCTGCAGGTCCCCATCCCAGCAAGGGCGGTTTTCTCACCTCGGAGCACTTCTGTTTTCTTTGGGATTGTTTATGGTTTGGGGCTCAGGCTCGACCTGAAGCATTGGCAATGCTAATGACATTTCAAAGGAGCATCGTGGATTTATGATGCTGTCATTTCATTCGGAGGTTTCCAAATGCCAGAGCAGACATTAATTTCTGTTATTTGCTGGTGAGCAGGTCAGTGGGATCCGGGGAGGGGATGTCCATGCTGCTGTGCAGGTGCTGCCTTGGCCCATCCTGCCAGGGTGCTCAGATATTGAATTTGGGACAGAGGGGCCCTACAGGCTCTACTCCCTGTCCTATACGAGTTCCAGAAACCAACACTGAATCAAAAATAAGAGGGGAAAACCTCAGTGTCCTCCCAATTTGTCCCCTTCAAACCATCTGAAAATGCTCTGCTCAAAGTGAGGAGCTGGATTTACCTGCTCAGACCTGGGGGTTCCCACCTTCCCCAGCACATTGCAATTCCCCAGGTGAACATTCGAGATGGAGGCACATATGCACAGAGCTTTTCAGAATATTGTAATTATATTTATCTTCCCGCTCTTCCTTGTAATTTTTTTTTTTTTGTGGTGGTGGTGGAAGATCAGAGCAGGTGTTTTATGATCCAGGCTGCTCCTCTCCATCCCCTTGCAGCAAACTGGCAGGACTGTTGTCACTTGTGTCACTCACGTTTGTCAGTTTAAAGGTGTTGCCCTGCTTACAGCAGCACTAAATTAAACACTGAGGCATCACTGAGCTGCCTCCCAGGGACCTTTGGGCACTGCTTGGGCTCCAGAACTTCTCCTGGAGCCTCAGCACCCAGGGCAGCCCCAGGAGCACCACACAAGTGGTTACTGGGTGCCAGGGTCCTTCTGGAGGAGAGGACAGGAAATAATTGCACTTCTAAAATAAGCACTCGCTCGCTCCTCGGTGTTAATGAGTGAAAGGGATTTAATTAATTTGGTCCAGCAAGTGGGTCACCAGTTCCCTCAGCCAGGGAGAGGTGTTGTGGATGGGGAGCACAGCAGAGGGTGCTGCCCCTTAAATAAGCATTTCTGGTTTTGTGCAGAGTTTGCTGGGCTTTTTGGTTGACTTCAGAACCTACTGGAGGCACTGGGCTGCTGCACCTTCCAAGGCACCAGATCAGAAACTCAGGCCAGTGTGGGGTGTGTGTCTGCCAGGCAAATTCTGCATCCCAAAACAGATGTGGAAACAAAATCCCCCTCTTTAGAGCCCCATGGCAGAGGAATAAACCATGAATTCCAGCCCTGCTGCCTATGAATGGAGGTGATGCAGCCACAACTGCTGCTTCCCTGGATCCTGAGTGGAACCCAGGGACCAAGGGATGCAGCTCCTGCCTCAGCTGAGATTTCTCACTCCTGCTCAGTGTTTCTGACTCGAGCTGGTTTGTACCCGCCACCTTTTATTTAAACATAGCAGGTTTTTTAAAATTTAAATTAGATCTCGGAAAATAGATACTGTGCACCTTTGTGTTGGTAAGAAAAAGAAGTGGTGTCATTCATGTCAGATAATTGGTGGTTTTAGCTCTCTGCAGAATAAATTACAGCAGTCATATAATGGCCTTTCATCCAATCACTTCTCTACTCCAGATCTAGACTTGAAATGAGGTTTGTTGAAAACATCATTTCAGGGATTATTGACCACAGCAAAACCTTGTTGTACATGTTCTTTGTATGTATTGAAAATGCACAAGTTTAAAAGGTAATAGTTGGTGCTTTGCCAGTGAATTGGAAGCTGCTCCCCGGGATCAGCAGGAGAGGGGGACACAGCCAGGCTCTCCCCTCCCTCCAGAGTGAGGATGGGAGCTGGGGGCACTGGGAGTCACTGGGAGTCAATGGGAAAGAGGCTGTGCCAGTCTTGGGATGGTTTGTGGGCTCAGATGTGGGCAGTGCAAAGAGGATTTTTCACTGTTTTGACCAACAGCCAAACCGCTGGGGGTGTTTTGATGTCTTTGCCATCTGAATCTCATCTTGGGTGTGTTTAAATGCCCGTGGTTTAGGCAGTGTGCACAAAGGCAGAGTGGATGGGGTGAGGGAGTTGGAGAGGTCACTCTCCAGGGCTTGATTGCCTTTTTTATATCCATGCAGCCCCTGATGCCTGCAATCCCTGTCCCCCCCTGCAGCCCCTGGGCAGTGCAGAAGTGCATTAGGATAATCTTCTGCCAGGTGCCAAGGAGTTCAAACCAATCTTTACGTGGGAAAAGGTTAAAAGACAATGCGGTCATAATCTACAAATACCAACTCAGGGAAGAATAAGAGACAGTAAAAGACTCTAAAGCTGAACAAGGGGGAAAAAAAAATATAAAATATACAGCAAGGTTCTGTGGTTGGGAACTGATGGCAGAGAAATTCAAATGAGAATTGAAGAGTGTGTTTTGACAGTCACAGTAATTAACCATTGGAGAAAATTGCCAGGGGATATGGTAGATGCTCAATCACTCACAAGTCTTATAAATACAGGCTGAATGTCTTTATAAAACAAAATGCCATTTACTGGGGGAAATGAACAAAGTTGTGGATGAGCCACTGGAATGAGCCTGGGAAATTCCTGGGTGTGAGGCCAGGCAGGATCAGCTCAGAGGATCTGGCAGTGAAATCCAGGGATGTGCTGCTCCAGAGGTCTGGATTTTGGGCAGTACAGACCCTGTGGTGCCTTGCACACTTCCAGCTCTTTCTTTTTTGCAGGAATTCAGGGACTTGCTGATTCTGATGTGAACAAAGCCCTGGCTGAGGAACATGATAGTTCCCACCAAAGCTGAGCTGGTCCTGCAGCACTTGTAAAGTTAGATAATTGAGCATTTTTTGTCTAAGGATCAAAGCACCTGAAATTTAGTCTGCTGTAGGATGCTCTGAAAGGATAAATTCCTGAAAAATAGGCTTTTCCTTTTACATTTTTTTTTCCACATTCCCACTTATTTCAATCTCATCTATAACCTGGTGATGGTTCTGGAGAAGTGACTGTTCTCTAAAGCAATCCAGGGGGTCTGGATTCCCAGCTTTGCTCAGGGCTGATGGAACTGAGTTTTTGCAGGCTCCTGAGCAGCTCAGGAAGCTGCAGCTCCTCCTGTTTCTCTCAATATTCAACTTCCTGCACTCGGGAAAGTTCCCTGAGCTCCCTGAGCCCGAGAGGGAAGAGCCTGCCCAGCTGCTCTCCATCATTTATTCCAATTTCCCCCTCTGACAATCCCGTGATGAGCTGTGGAAGGGGAGGGGACACCTCGTGCGTGTCTCTGTGCTGGGGAAGGGCTTTTCTCTCCTCCTGGTTTTCCTTTCCACCGAACCCCCCCGAGTCCCGCCGAGGAGCTGATGCTGCTCCGAGCGAATCCCGGCTCCTTTCACATCCCTGCGTGTTTCAGCACCCGATTGCTGGTTTTTATGTGGCTGCTGCTGCTCCTGCAGTTAACGGGTCCTTTGCCTCTCGTCTGCCAAGCCACCGTGGCTGCCTCCCATTTCCCTCCTGCTGCAGCCTTCAGCTGTTTGGAATTTGCTTCCGAAATGCACCAAGTGTATTTTTAATTTTTTTTTTATAAATCTCCAGATGGATGCTCGCTGTTCCCAGGTTTTTGTTTTGTTTTGTTTCGTTTTGCTTTGTTGTTTAAAGCGGTATCATTTGGAGAGAGCAGCTTGTGACTCTGAAGGAAGTAATAGAGACAGGGTGGAAGAAAAAAAAATAATCCCTGGCTTTGCTTCTGGGTGGAGTTCACACTCAGCAAATCGGGAATAAAATCCCAGCACCCAGAACTGCAAAAAATTCTCAAGAAACAGAGAATATTCTTATCTTCTCTCCCTGGTTTGTAGTGTGTGGATCTATGGCAGGTTGTCTGAAACAATTATTCCCCATATTCCCATGGTGACTTGAAGGGACTTCTGAGATATCTAAAGGCAGAAAAAGCAGTGAATCAGTAAAAGTCTGAGAATTACCAAAATCCCAGCTCTGCAGGTTAACCCTTGTGAGTGTGGCGTGGTCCAAACCTTTGCCTGAATGGAAAATTCTGCAGTTTATTGAGCAGGGAAAGGATTCAGTGCTTTGTTGGGAGGGAGCCCCAGTGACAGGTCCTGGCTGCTGGTGTGTGTGTGTGGACATGGAAGGGGAAAATGCTGGTTTTGTGCTGGACCATGCACGAAACATGGTCCTTATTGCAAAATCGGGTTTGCTTCCAAGGTTTTAAAGGCCTAAAGGTGTGAGGAGGTGTGAGGAGTTCTGGGGTGGCACTGGGACCCAGCAGGGAGGGCTCCAAAGCAGAGCAAAGTTATAAACCCTGCAAAGAGGAACGGGGTTGAGAGGAAACCTTGACCCTTCCTGAGGCTTCCAGGTGCTGCTCTGGCTGCAGGCTGGCCTGGCTGTGGACTTCATTAGCGAAAGGGAAAACGTCTTCATCCTCCCGGGGCTCCCGGGGGAATCGGGTTAATGGGAACCAGAGCACGGCAGCGCCGGGACTTTGTCGGGTCCGAAGAAACAAACGGAGATTTCATTGTTCCCTCCACGAGGAGATCAGGGCACAGATAGGGTCCAGCTGTCCAGCCATCTAGGAGGCTAATTAGTCCAATTAATTAAGAAGTTGCTCCGTGTTTCCCCAGTGTCACACGGGGCTCCAGGAGAGAGGATGACAAGGGTGTAGAGAGAGCGAGAGGTCATAGGGAAAGCTTAATGTCTGTTGGGGTAGATACACAGTAATTAAGTGACAATAGACAGGAACTTTGCTGCTAGAAGAGTGCTAATTAAAACCTGTAGGGTCCTGTTCTCCCTCCAGGGACGCAGCATGTGCCCCTATATCCCATTGGCCTGAAGGGGAGCTGGTTTTAGGAGCAATTTGCTCCGTTTGGGAGACAACAAGTCTTTTACTCCGTGGTTCTTGCACAGGGACCATTTAATACATGGTGGATGTGCTCAGGATCTCAGGAGGCTTCTTAGACCTCAGGAACATCTGTGGGGAGGTGAGATTAGGTCCATTTTTGGGGTGGGAAGGTGAGGCCTGGGCAGGGCTCCTCCCCAGCCAGGGATCCAGGAGGGAAGCTCGGTGCTGTCCTTCAGCCAGGAGTGTCAGATTGATTGGGGACCTGCTCAGTGAGGCTTTCTGTGGGGAGCTGACTTGTGCTCTTGGTTTCTGTCCATAACTCTGTGTCCTGGGTCCTTCTTACTGCCAAGGAAGATCATTTCCTCCCCAAGGTGTTGGGTTGGAGGCACCTAAGGCCATGGGCAGCCTGGGAGCCAAGAGGACACCGAGCAGGATATTCCCTTTTCCTCTGCCTGTGCTCTCCGTTCCTCACACCCACAGCAGGGAGATCCATCCTCGGCTGAAACCTAAGCAACAAATGTTAACATTTCATTTTAAAACCTGAGCCAATCCACTTTATAATCCAGACACGGCGTCCTGAGTGAGCATTGCTGTTGGATAATCACACAGTGGTGTGGCCTCTTGCCCCCGTGCCTCGCACAACACACCCGAGGCATGAGATTAGGCTCCAATAATAACACACCCCGTTGTGCCTTTTTGCTCAATTGATAAACCTGCTGTATTAGGAGATATTGTCATAAAACTGAATGGCACCCTGTAAACCTGAATCACTCTCTCTCCCGTGTAGCCAGGGAATTAGATGTTCCAGCTCCTGTCTTGGCTTTATTTCATGTCCCCAATATGCAAGAGACTATATAAGCTGCTGCTTTATTGTTTTTAAAACACTATGAGCAACGCTGGTGCTGTATAAATATCTATTTTATATACTTTGATTCCTGCCTCACTCACTGCTGTGGAACCACACAGGTCGTTTTTTGGTTTAAATCTTGCCTGGGAAAGGTGAATTTCCCCCCTTTTTTTTTTTTCCTGTAGAGAGCACGTGAGGGGAGAGGCTGCTGCTGTGAGTTGAGTTGAGGGTTTCCTGTTGAGATTCCAGGTCATAAATGCACAAGAGGCACGTTGCCAGAGGCACTGTCCAAGCAAGGTGCAGCTTTTAGCCCTCTCCCATTCTTTCTGCTTGAGCTGCAATTCCATAATCAGAGCAGAGAGAGCCCAGGGATGGAGAGAACGCTGTGGCTGGGGTTGATGCTTTGGGAAGGTGGAAAACTAGAAATCAGCTGGTTCTTCACTAAAAACACATTTCCCATCCCTCCATCCATTCATCCATCCATCCCTCCATCCTTCCCTCCGTCCATCCATCCATCCATC
>VZSR01002145.1:1457053-1516038 GCA_013398615.1 Brachypodius melanocephalos | reverse complement strand
GATCGCGGCAATCCTGCGGGTTTCCATGGCCCAGCCGCGGCTCCGGAGCACGGGATTAACAAAGCAGCAGCCGCGGGGGCCGCCCGGGGCTCCCGGCGGGAGGAGGCGGCTCCCGGCACCGCGGAGCTCCGGCCACTTCTCCCCTGGTCCGGCCCTCCCCGGGCTGCGGATTAACCGGGAAGTGATACAAAAGGCACATATGCTCCTGTGTCCAGTCCTGTCTATTCATATGTGTGTTACTTAGCCTAATAAGGATTAGACTTAATGAATTGGAAGGAGTTAACAATATAAAGAGGCAATAGAAAAAGGCCTAAGTAGTCGTAATTCCATTTCATGTAGCTTTGGTGTTGCTTTGCTTTCAGCGAATAGGTGTAATCCTCTTTGAAATCAAAGGTGGTACAAAGTATGAATTTAAATTTGACATTTACAGCTCCTGTAAGATTTAGTATTCCAGAAAGGTTTGCTCTTCAAGAGGAAAAAAAAAAACCCATGCCATCTGCTCTCCAGGACCATCCCTCCATGGCTCCTGCACAAAAGTTTCATGGCAGTGGGGCTGTTCCAGCAGCAGAAGTGCTGAGGCCTGGGGATGGGCAGCAGCAGGAGTTACACCTCTATCCTTTGCTCTAGGGATTGATTTGGGTTGTTTTGTTTTAACTCCATTAGTTTGCAAAATGATGATTGCTGTGGACTGCTGTTGTGGGCAGTGGGAGCTGCAAGCCTGACCTGTGATCCCCACATTCCATCCACCCCCAGCTTCCATCCATCCCCAGCTTCCATCCATCCCCAGCTTCCATCCATCCCCAACTTCCATCCACCCCCAGCTTCCATCCATTCCCACATTCCATCCATCCCCAACTTCCATTCATCCCCACCTTCCATCCGTCCATCTATCTTCCAGGTGATTTTTCTTGATCTCTGAGAACTTTTTCGAGCCCATCTCCCCTTTGGACCTCGCAATGCTTTTGCTGTGTGCTCATCCTCAAACACATCATGTCTCCCACATCTTTGGGAGCATCATCCCTGGAGAAAGCCCAGCATGGCCCTGTGGTGGTTGGGAAACAGGAAAGCAAAGTGGGGGAAGTTTGAAATGGCAGAAATCAATGGGCTGGGGGTGCAGCCTCGCTCCTCCTGCTCCCCCTGTACAGTGTGTGCATCAAAGCTGTCCTCCAAGATATTTTTTTCCTCACTCCTGAAAGCAGACAGGCTCTGCGTGGAGGTGTCATTTGCTGCCTGTCCCTTATGTCATTGATTTTTAAGTCGTTAATTAACGCTAGGTGTCAGCCTGGAAGATGAATTCCGGCCCTACTCTCCCTTCTCTTTTGTTTTTTGGATTGTAAATGTTATGGATCGACCATGATGGAGGGATGAGGGGTCAAAGGACATGAGAGCATCTCTGCATATGTGCACACAGTCCTCCCGAGCTGCCCATCTGTATCACTCAATGGACGGGGACGGGTGGCGGGGGGGACATCCCTTTTGTGCCTGTGTCACTTCAGATAGAGACATAGCAGCTAGGCATGGATGCTGTGCCCTGGCTGTGTGCACAGGCGCTGCAGGGGAATGTCCTCGCTGCCCAGCTGGGCCACATTTGGGGTTGGGCTTGGCTTTTCTCCCCTCAGTGGAAGGAGCAAAGTTAAACACCCCTTAAAAGGCAAAGATCTGAAGAGCCCCAGTCCAGGATAATGAGGATAAGAACAGCAAAGCACCCAGTTTGTGTGGCAGGAGCAGTGTGTTGGGCATTCCAAAGGGGTGAGGAAACAGGTACTGCAGGATTTGGGGATTTGTGACACCTTATCCATTCCCAAAGCCCCCAAAATAAGGTGTTCTTCACAAGTCTCTTTAGACACCCCACGGGTAAATGTTATCTTTACTGGGGGTTGCCAGGGGTGTTCCCGGTGTCCTGGTTTTTCCTTTCTGCTGTATTTTGCTCACTGTCCATGGAGGAGAGCTGCATTCCCCCCCTTCTCCTCCTTCCCACCTCCCTCAGCTCAAGTTCACCGCCTGCTCCCTCCTTCCTCCGGCCTCTCCGGAAAACATCTCCCCTTGGAAGCAACACAAACAAGAGGGGCTGAGTGGGAGGAGAAGCTGTGCTGCTCTGTGGAACTTTGGGATGTTTGACTTTCTGGGGGCTGCCGATTGACTGATTGATGATGCTGTAAAGAAACCCCACAACTCCGGGAGCGTAAATCGCGGATGGGCTTTGGGAGGAGGCGGCGCTGAGTTTTCCCACACACGGATCCAGCCCGGGCTGAGCTTGTTTTCCACCTCGGAAGCTGATCCAGCCACACACACTCTGCTAATCCACTGTCCCCTCTCTGTACTGTAAATCAATGGCAGGTCACTGGTGCAGTGTCTCCGTGCTCTGGGGTTAAGAGCGGGCTCAGCCCCGGTGGCTCCAGGTCACCGTGGCCTCACAGCCTCCAGGGGAACCCGGCCCGGGCTGGGATTTGGGGCTAAGCTTTTATGAAGTGGGAGAATAATACCTGCCATGGTCAGAAAGGGGTTTGTGGGAGAGCTTTGGGTTGTGCAATTAATCATTAACTGCATTTTGCTCCTTTTTTCCTCTTTCCAGAGGACACTCAGAGCAGAGCTGAGGTCATGGAAAGTCCCTCAATGTCCCTCCTCCTCTGCTGTTTTGCAAATCTTAGAGTATTTCTACAGTTCTGATAATTTTTCCCATCCTGCCCCCCTTTTCTTTGAGGATTTCTCATTTTCTATATATTTCCTCCTTTCCCATGTGTGTATCCATGTGAAACAACACAGGTGCATGGAGAAAATATTGAAAGTTCTTAAATCGCTGTTGTTACAGAGCTGAGCTGTGGCTCCTGTCAGTCCATAAAGATCGCTCAGGTCTTGCAGGAGGCACCTGGGGTAATGTCTGAAATTTGGGAGCAGAGCGTTCAGGCAGGATTGGCAGATTTGGGCATGACAAAAATCCACACCCAAAGCAAATGTCTGACTTTGGTTCACTCCTGGAAAACACAAACCTGGCTGAACCTCTCAGTCCTGTGCACTTGTGTGTGAGCTCATGGGTTTGGGTGAGAGCAGAAGGATCCCCCCTCTGTGGCTCAGGTTCACCCCTGTGCATAAACCTCTGCAAAATCAGGTCTGTGCTGTCTGCAGCCTTTGGGGACACTGATCTGAGCCGTGGGTGACCCTGGGGACAATGTGTCCTGTCCTGTGTCAGCACCCCATGGCAGGTGCTGCACGGAGAGAGGATCTCCTGTAAGGTCAAGGAACAGAGAGCAGCAAGGGACATGTTACCTTAAATCAAAACATGACCACACAGCCAGGCCCTGCTTCCAATAGGACACTGGCTCTGGAAAATTTACAGTATGCTTGGTTAAGGCCAGTCATTTTATTCCATAAGCAGCACTGCACCGTGGGGTTATTGCAGTGCTGCCAACAGAGGCTGTAAATATCCCCGGACAACAAAACTATTCATTAAAGAAATGTACCCTCAGCCGTCCAGCCTTAAGTTTGCTGACACTTAAATCCCCCTCTCTAATGGTGCTCGTTATTGAGGCTGACTGCAGCCATAGCCCTGCAGAGTGTGGGAGATGGGGGATGATCTGTGGCCATGTGTTACCTGCTCCCGAGCTCATTCCTCCCTCCCCTCTCCTCTCAGCTGTCCCCAGCGTGGTGTCCATGTCATGCTCCTGTACCCCCAGCCCATGGCATGGGGTTCGTGCTGATCCCTTAGGGCAGGTCCTTCATCCAAATCTTTGCTGTTTTCCCCGTTCAGAACACGCTATTGTTGAAGTGACATCTTAATGCCACTTATCTGATGGATCTGTTACCTGTCTCCCTACACGGGGATGGGAGGAAGGACTGAGAGAATCCTTTAATCACTGCAATTGCAGAAATACGGCTTAGGCAAACCTCTGACAATGAACAGCAGGGACAGGACCCAGGGAACGGCTGGAGCTGTGTCAGGGAGGGTCAGCCTGGAGATCTGGGAAGGTTCTTTGAGGCTACCAGAGCTCCAGGAGCTTTTGGACAGAGCTCCCAGGGATGGACAGGATGGAACAGGAGCAAGCTGGGTAGTGGAAGGTGTCCCTGCCCATGGCAGGGGGTGGAACCGGAGGTGCTGTTAAAGTCCCTTCCAACCCAAGTCATTCCCTGATTCTATCATTGCATGATCTGAGCAGTCCTTTTTAACGTGTAAAGAAGTGCTCCCCACATAACGCAGCACTTTGTACCAGTTCCAGAGCAAACAAAGTTGTATAAATAATAATCAACAGTAGCAAATGTGGAGATTTGAGGGAGACACGTAGGAGCAACACTTAAGGGACAGACAGGGCATCTTTCACGGGATGTGTTAACGAGGCAAAAACTGCGCAGCGTTGCTGTTCGGGGACGGACGCAAACACCTTTTCCTATTTTTATCCCAGTTTGGGAACAACTTCCAGCCCTTCCATATTGCGACTCTTTTAAGCGAGTGTTGTGTTTGAAAAGCCCGTGTTAAACTGTGTTAAGTAATGTAAGCAAACACCACATGTGCTGCGGGGATGCTGGCGGGGCGTGGGGTGCTTTGCATACTGATTTGTGGCTCTGCCTCCGCTCCTGGCACCTGATCTTTCTTGCAAACGAGGCTATTTTGCCTCAAGGGTTCTCTACCGATTAAGTAATAAATAAATAAGGATAAAACGGGCCCGGCCTTGCCCAAAATAATTTTGGAGGTTAAAAAAGAGAAAGATGGAGGGGGGCTGCTATTGATCTGAGCTTTTAAAGCATCGCGGCGACTTTTCTGCATTAAACGGCGATGGGTTTGGGAGGTGAATGGGGAGGGAAAGAGTGAAAAATAACAACAGCGCATGAGACGAAGGGGTTTATTTGCTAGCAGGGATTGGTTTGTTTGTTTAGTTTTTTCTTGGCCATCCCTTACCATCCACCATGTGCTTGCAGCTCTGTAGCAGATTTCCCCGAACTTGGTTCCCTCTAACGAGTGTTGCTTTTTAAATCGGGCTTGCAGAAGTTTATTTTTGGAAGCCCAGAAAGGAATCCAGCCCTAAATCCCTTTCTTCTTAAACTCTCGGGTTGCAGGGTCCGGCAGGCCAGGCACACAGGTTTGTCTGATGTATCGAACCTGACACCCTCTTATCTCCCAGCCCTCGGATGCTCCCTTCGATAGCCCTCACTGATAAGCTGCAGGGACTGGTGCTGCTTTTCCTCCAGTTCCTGTGCCCTGGAATCTCTCACCCACGGCCAGGAGAGGTGGGTGAGCTGCCACCAGCCCTTGCAGCTCTCCCACAGGTCCCTGGTCTGTGCAGGGGTTCTCAGGGAGGAGAGGGCTTTGGGGCGATGCTTTTGTTGTGTCTCACCTGAGATGTGGGAGGTGTTGCTTTATCTGCCAGAGGACAGGGGTAGATCAGAGACTGGGAAGAAATCCTTCCCTGTGAGGGTGGGGAGGCCCTGGCACAAAGAAGCTGTGGCTGCCCCATCTTTGGAAATCCTCAAGGCCAGGTTGGACAGGGTTTGGAGCAGCCTGGGACAGTGGGAGGTGTCCCTGCCCATGGCAGGGGGTTGGAACAAGATGAGGTTTAAGTTCCCTTCCAACCCAACCCATTCCGTGAACAGTCTCACATGAAAAGATGCTCAGGCACAGATGTTTTGCCCAAGGTGCTGCTGTGGGCTCCTCTCCACCCCTGTCCTCTGTGTCCCCCAGCTGTGAGAGCAGCTCAGCTGGAGCAACAAACAACTGCAAAGCTCTGGCAGCATTGGCTGTGATCTGTGTTTGGAAAATAAAAGGAAAACGAACTCTATAATATTTTATAGCTTCTGCCATGGCAGTGTCACACCCCACTGTAGCAACCGCAGTGCTCAGCTTGACGTGAAGGGTAAGCCAAGGGCAGACAAAAAAAAAATCCTTGTTTTTTAATATTATTAAACTTCAAGTATTCCAAGTCGCTACAAATAATAAAGAGTAAATTTAAAAGGGACTGTGAAAAATGGGGCAATGAACATCTGTGCTGTGTTGATTTATCTGGCAAAAATAAGCAGAGGAGTGAAAGCAGGAGCAGGAGCAATTTCTCAGGCACGTTGGGCTGGTGCAGGGACGTGTTTGCTGCATGGCAAAGAGCAGCGTGGGGCTGGGGTGAGAGGCCAGACCCCAGCCTCTGCTGCTGGAGCCTCTGGTGTTAATCTTGGTGATGGGGAGGGAAATATTGACAGCAGGATGGTGCTCTCTGCCTTGAATGACAGGCCATATGTTTGTAAAATAGTCTGAAGTACTAAATAGAAAAGGCCCGGGCGAGTGGAGAGAGACGTATTTTCTCTTTACATGTAAAACTTCCAACTCTTGGCAGGAGCCCAGCAACAATTAATCAGCAGGAGCCTTTTAGAAAGGCTCTTCCTAGGAAATAAGGGTACAGAAAAATCCTTTAAATTAAACATAATTTAAAACAAAGTAGTGTGTCAATAGGGGGAGAAAAAAAAAGAGAATGGACTTGCAATAAATACAGATTACTTGGTATAAATCCATCAGGCCTGATCCTGTCTGTGCCGTCATGGCTTTTGGCAGTGGATTTTTGGCAGGGATGAGCAGGATGGGGGATCCAGCAGTGCCCCAAAGTGTTACAGGCAGGGAGGGGTGGGAGAAAACTGGGTGGGAGCTCTCCAAACCCAGGAGCTCCTGGAAAGGAGTGGGGCTCTCACCATGCAGCACTGAGCAGCAGAAATGCTGCTGGGGGGAGGGAGAGGAGGAGGAGGAGGAGGAGGAGGAGGAGGAGGAGATCGGATTTCTAAGCACCCTTGAAACCAAAGCTGCACTGTTTATAAACTTCCATAAATATTAATTGATATTTAATAAGGTAGGCAAACACAAGGGAAAGTATTGTTTTGGCCAACTCCTACACAGCGATCCCAGCCAAGCGTGAAAGAGTTTGTGTAACTTTCCTCAGGGGTTAAGAGCAGGTCACGGAAGGTCCTTTTTCCTGGCCGCTGTCCCAGCTTTTTAAGCTTCAAGGGAAGGCAGGAGGCTCCTGGGAACTGAACCCAAATACCTGCTGGCTGCGGGGTGAAACTCCTGGGCTGCGGTGGGCAGAGCGCGCGAGCTTCGCCGCCCCACAGCCGGCCCTGCCGCGGCTTTCCGGGGGGATTAGGCTGGAAAGGGGGTGACTGTTTAGTCAGATGGGCAGGCTGATGAGCTAATCACGGCTGTTAATTGATACGCTTTCCCACATAACTTGACAGATCAAACAGGTGGCGAATGAGCCCTCGCGCTCATTCACGTCAGGCTGGCATCGCGGATCGGGGCTGCGGCTCGCGCGGGTGAAACAACAGGGAAATAGGGCAATGTGCAAAAAGGACAGGCTTGGAGCTCCAGAGCTCCTCCATTCCCACCAACCCTCCTCTGGAATACAAGTCCCTAACACGGCTTCTTTATGTAATCCTCACTACCAAAGGGTGGAGCAAAATTCAAGGGAATGTGTTTCCTCCGACAGTTTTCAGTGGCTTGCTGAGGTTTGGCTGCCAGCTCCAGAGAAAAGAATCATGAAAGTATTTAAGTTTTATTTCTCGTTCTCCTATCGTGCATGGGCTGATTCATGGATTTGCACGGAGACTTAGCGGAAAAATCAATGTCAAATAGAATGGAGGCTGATATTATAAAATTAAGATCTAAGATTTTCTGGCCATAGAGCTACACTCGGAGTCAATCTGTTACAGGGACTTGCAGGAGTTCATGGGGAAGTGGGGGCAGAAATGAGCCTCTTCTTGCCAGCTCCTCTTCCAGAAATGTGAGAATTCTTCCGACCTTGCTCCACACCTGAGCCAGAACCCAACTCCTCCTTGCTGCTGGTGAGGTTCTGAAACCACCACCCATGGGATATTTCATTACTTCTGTTCTTGGGGAATAGCCAGTTCTGTAGAGAAATATCTCCTCTGACCCCACAGCTGGAGTGCCAGGGCTCTATTCCATGACAAATCTCATTTTGGAGTCAATGGATGCAATATCTATTCTGGTTGTTCATGGTTTCAGCTAATTCCTGTGATTTTTCTTCCTGGGAGGGAGGGAAGAAGCCCAGTGTATTTGTTGGCCAGATGGTGAAACGACCTTTCAGAGTCATTCCTCAAGCACTGAAAGCAGCCAGGACCCTTCTCCCTGCAAACTGCAGGATTGTTGGCGTGGAGGGAAAAGCAGATCCATAGGAAGAACATCACAGCTCCTGGGCATTGACAGAAAGTTGGAGGCTTTACAGAGTTTGGAGTGGAGTGGTTTTTGCCTGTCCTTTTTCTTTTCTATTTCCCTTTTTTTGGTGAGGGGAGAGGAGTGTTCTTGTCATTTAACCAGATGCACTTCCCAACTGGTGAGCACTTCTCCAGGCTGTACTTTGTTTGGAAAATACCTCCAAAACCCAGCTCTGATTGCAGAGCGAAACACCGCTGCCAGTACTTGAATTACAGATAAAGGCAGCTCTACAACAGCCTGTATCGAGTTCACCACTTTGAATTACAACACCCCACAGTGGAACTTTCACAAAATATTTTATCCGTGTGTAAAATCAAATGAAATGAGCAGACCCCTAAAGAAAGCCCCGCGTTTGTCCCGGCAGAGTCTGTGGTGGAACGGGCTGTTCCCCGCTCCTCCACGTGGTTTGTGTCTCCAGATTGACAGGGGTTACCTTTGATGGGAGGCAGATGGAAAAGGGAAATGTAGGGATTAATCCCTGTGTCCCAGATGATGCAGCAGCCCGAGCAGGTGGCAGGGAGGCCGAGCCCTTTCCATCTCTCATTGTGTCGCGGCGCCGGCCCAGCCTGCGGCGGGGCTGTTATGTGATATAATGGTGAGATGGGAACAGCCAGGGAACTTCTTCCTTTGTGTTCCAAAGGCCACAATGGCATCTTTATTTGATAAAGGAATTGGATTATGTCTAATCCCCGCTCTTGGAGGCGTTTTATTACTTAGAAAACACTTCCTTCAAAGCGCCTTGGCTGTCGCGAGCGGGATGTAAAATACCGCTAGCAGGAGAGGCGGTGCCAAGTTTTCCAGGGATGAGCAGAAATCCTCAGATCCTTTCTTGTGGGGCTGCGTTCAGATTTAAGGCATTTTTTGATTAAATTCTAAAACTGAAGCCAGGCTGTGCCTTTTAATGAGCATCTGATGAAGAGCTGGAGCCACCCAGCCTGTTCACCACGTGGTTAAATCAGTTTATGCTCCCATCCAGGATATTGTGCAGGAATTTAGATTCTTTCATAATGAATAATGCATCCATGAAATGTGAGCCCTGTAAATTTAGGGAAACAAGCTGTCAAGTGACCCAAGGAGTAAAATTGAGGAGGTGAGTGCCATGAGCACAACACAGGGCACATTGTCTCGGGAACTTCCTTTGGCACCGGTGACAGGACACACTTGGCAGATCAAAATAAAAGCTCAAAGTGGGGAAGGGAATGATGTGGCCAGAGAGCATTCAGTGGTTTGAATCATTTCTAATGTCATGACAGGCCTGTAAACCAGGAGGTGAACTCTCCTGGACCTTGGAGGGCTGCTGTGGGCACTTTGGAGGAACATGGGTCATGCAGCTCCCAGTTCCACCAGAATAGGCTCAGCAAACTTCCTCAGAGCTTCAGGACAGGCCCCTTTTTAGCCCCTGCACTTTACTATTCTTCACATCCTCACAGCAGAAGTGCTTCCAGGGGTTGTCTCATTTCAGTGGTCAAAGTTCCCAGGCCAAAATATCTGCTGAGTTTTGTTACTGGTGCAGATCAGCCGTGCTGGGAGGAGAATTCTCCCTCCCCTCGGGGTGCTCCAGCCCTTCAAACAGAGGTAATCCCTCCCTGGAGCCACCAAACCAAACCCTGTGACCTCAGCAGACATTTATCACCACCTGAGGGCCGGGCAAGGTTCACTGAATTTCAAGTTGGGCTGGGACTGGGTGGGAGCTGGGAGAAATGATCTGGTTTCATCTAGGGCTGGCACTGAGTTTGGAAGCTGCAAGTTCTCCCAGGCTCCAGGAGAAACTAAATGCTCCTTTTTCTAGAGGAGGCACAAACTGGGGTCATGGTAGAGGTTTGAGGGGATTAATTTCATCAACTCTTTCTTAAATCAGTGTTTGCTTAGGGACTGTTTTCTATGCCATTTTCTCATTACTCATGGTGGGTTTAGGAAGGAAGGGGTGGGAGGTGTCCCTCTCCATGGCAGGGGACTGGAATGAGATGATCTTTAAGGTTCTTCCAACCCAAACCATTCCATGATCCTGTGAAGAAGGAGGCATCTTCCCTCTCCCCAAGGTGACACAGGGATGTGTCCCACCTTTCCAACCCTTGGACCCAAGAGCTTTTCCTTGCTCTCCCAGGCTCTCCCTGCCCGCATGGGAGATGTGGAGCCTTCTCCTCGCCAACCAGCAACCAAAAGCAGAGCTGCCTTTTATTCCAGAGTGTTTCACTACACGAGTGCTTTTGAAATAAGGAAAAATGGGGGGAAATTGCAGTGGGCTTAGCAGACAAAATTGAGCAGTTGACTGTGGCAAGGCATACAGTACTTAAATGCAAGAGCTGATCTAATCGTTGTTCTCGAGGAAGCTTTTTGCTGCATTTTAGCACACAAAGCTTTTCGTTTTCTCTTTTGTGGCTTGAGCTGCTATTTAAGAAAGCAAAAATCAATAAACCTTTCCAGCTTTCAATCTTTTGCCCCAAAAGGTGTTTTTTTGGGTAGTGTTTTGTCATTCATAAGCTGTGGCGACAAATCCTTGACATCATTCGTGGATAATATCGATCAGCTCTTCCGTTGCGCCAAAGGACAAATAGAAATCATTTATCTGTCTGGACTCCAAAACAGCAAAAGACAAAGGGCTCTGCCAGCCACCCATGACAATCAGCAGCTGAAGGTATTAGCAGGGGGTCAAGTTCAGAGGTCAGCGGTCAAACAGGTTGTCATCAGTTTCTCACAGGCAGCAGAGTGGAAAAAGCCAGCTGGGTTTTATTTGCCAAGCCCTGGAGCCTGGTGGTGGTGGGTGCTGATGGCCCAGGGGTGCTGCCCAGCGTGTGTTGCAGGTTTGGGTTAATTTCCTGTAAATTTGGGGTCTTAACTCTACCTTCCCTCTGAGACTGAGGGCCAGGCCCAGGCAAATCACGAGAAGCTGACGTTGCTCTGAGCATTCCCAGGATCCCTTTGTTTTGATGTTTTTACACGGTTTTGTTCCATTTTCTGCACATCTTCTGGGATCAGCCTCTTCTTGGGCTCACAGTCCTAAACTTGCTGCTTCAAATGTGTCTTCCATGAAGGTCTTGGCAAAAACCAGGAGATTACTGAGCAAGCTGCTGCATCCCAACAGTATTTGCTTGCATGTAGGGATAGCATTGAGGGGAAGCATCAGTTTTATCCATGTCCTTCTTCTCTACCACCAGTGCCATGAAATTAGAATTAACAAACATTTCAGTCAAGATTAAATGGAATGCTGTATGGACTCAGTCCCAGAGGGAAAGTCTCCCTGATCATATCTCCCTAAACTTGCCAGTGCTGTGTCTCACACATCCAAAATCTCATATTGTACTGAGAAGTCTGCAGGGTCTGTATCAGCAGGAAAAGCACCTAAAGCAAACTCGCTGCCTCCACGGGTTTATCTGCAATGCAAATAGACACCTAAAATCCTCCTTTCTCCAGCCCCATAAAAAACATGGGCTGCTCTGAGCTTTATGGGAAGCCTCTGATCCATCATTCAGGCAGGACAGCACGGCTGCTGCAGAAATCCCTTGGGAAGCCAGAGGGGAAGGGTCCAACCAGAGCTGCTCGCCTGATCCTTGGCTTTCCATAAACCCAGGCACTCAGGGCATCCATCAGTCAGTGGGGAGCTCCCAGAATTACTGCAGTGAGGGGAAGAGGCCATGGCAGTAAATAAGGGTGGATAAAATATCGGCGTGATCCCCATTTTCCCACATTCTGGACGCTTTCATGGACTCTCTCCCCTTCTCCCATGTCCTTCAGCACAGTTATTCCCAGTGTTGTGATTTTGGGGGGGGGCTGGCAAACAGGGATCTGTGCTGTGTTTAACCAGGAGTGCCTGGGTGGTGTTTCTCTCTGAGGTTGTGCTCTCACAGTATTGACACCTGGAGAGGAACCCGCTGCACACACGCTCCCAGGAACATTTTATTTCAACCGGGACGGGTTCCCTCCTCTCCACCAACAACTGGCTGAGGCAACAGGGACTTTCCTGCAAGAGAGCTCTGAGCTCCTCTCTCTCTACATTTCACATAGATAGCTGGGGAAGTACTTGTGCAAACACAAATTCCCCCTGGATGAATAAGCCGGCTACGCGATGCCAGCGGCCGCGGAGCCCGTGTGGTAAATGTGGCGCTTCGCTTAAATTTCTTCTGGCAGACGGAAATTCTGCCTTTCGTTTTATTTCATTCTCTCAAGGACACCGCCAAGGTCACCACGAATCCTGATGCTCCAAAGAGTGTATCAGGGATACAAACCCATTTCACCAGGCTATTGTTGTATGTATCCTCCTGTGCATCCAACTTCATTTCCACTTCAATTTTATCAACCTTCCACTGGAGACTCAAGGAGATAGGAAACAAGTACTGACACGAATTAGCCCGGAGATTGACTGATATAGCTCAGCCCAGGGAACCCTGGGTAAAACCTTCTCTGGGCTCTTTCTCTCTTGCTTTCTCTCTGCCTTTTTTTTTTTTTTTTTCTTTTTTCTTTTCCTTCCCCCCTCTCTTTTTTTTTTTTTTTCCCACTACAGCTGTCTCTGTCAGTCACCTGTCAGAGATGTCACCAGTCCTGCCTGGGATGACAGACAGGGGAGGGAAGATTTTGATGGGGTAATTTGCCAAAAAAACCCAGCGTGGCCTATTAAAGATGGCAGCTGGTGGGGAAGGCTCTGGGGAGGAGATTCCCTGTGGGTAAACACAGCTTTCTCTTCTCCAAACTGCTGTGAACCCCAAAGGTGCTCTCCCCTTTTGCTTTGGGGAATCCATGGAAGAATTGGGATGCAATTTATGGAGTGTTGGTCCATGCATTGACCTCTTGGTGTGGGAGGACACCCAACCTCCCCTTCTTCCCCTCTGCACTCCAGCCCAGGGTCCTGGCAGAGGCAGGGTCTGTTCCACAGGGTCCAATCCATGCTCCAAGCAGGGAGCACCTGGCTCAAGCACAGTGTGGAGAGAGGACCTGGCTCCTACCAGGGGGGACAGGGCTCCACTGCCTGCCCCCTCCACAAACTTCAGCCCCTCTTCTTCCTCTGCGTAGGAAATTTATGCCCTTTGGGTTCAAAAAAGGCTCCTAGAGGGAAAGAGAAAAGGGAGAGAGAAAAAGAGAATGAAAATGATTTTAATTTTTTTTTTGGCGTAGAAATGAAGCTGATATTGAAAGTGAGTAAATTTTAATGAAACGGTGCAAAAATGACATCATTTACTCAGAAATCATTAATTTGTCAGCATTAATATTTCAGCTACAACATTGCCTGTCATTCTGTGCCAGCAATGACTGATAAATCTATAAAAGTGTGCTGCTAATTTACTGAATATTTATGTGCAGTGTCATTTGCGGAGTAGGATTTGAATTTATTTCGCTCGGTATTCAGCTGGAGAACATTTCCAACAAACCTAAAATGAGGAGCACCAGGCTGTGCAGAGTAAAGCTGGCAAAACTTCCCAAATAACATTTTAAGGGGAGGTGAGCTGGTGGGAGCCGTGGCATTTCCCTGGCACGAGGCTCTCCCAGGGCCACGTCCCGGCCAGGACAGCGCGGGTGGCTTGGGACAGGGCACGGCAGCTGCCAGCCCCGGGGCTATGCTGACACATATTTGTCACAGCTGGGCCATTTCTCATCTCAGACCTCCTCAGAGGTGGCAGCTCATCCGTTCCACCTCCCGGGAGGCCGCGCACGTGCCGGGAAGGAGCGAACGGTGGCTGGGTGGGAATTTCTGTGCCAGGCTGGGGCACAGGGGATGTTTGGAGAGCTGGGGTGGGAAGTCGAAGGAAGAGGAGAAGGAGATTTTGGCAGAGGTGGAATGGGGTTGGTGTGGTCCAGCCCTACCCTGTGTGACCTGGGGCCACCCACGTTGGGTCCCCAGAATGGAGCAGGGAGTGTCCGTGGCATGGTGGAGTGTCCATAGGGGTGCTTGGAGTGCCCACGGCACTGGTGGAGTGTCCATGGCACTGGTGGAATGTCCATAGGGGTGTTGGAGTGTCCATGACACTGATGGAGTGTCCATGGAGTGGCTGGAGTGTCCATGGCACTGATGGAATGTCCATAGGGGTGGTTAGAGTGTCCATGGCACTGTTGGAGTGTCCATGGCACTGGTGCAGTGTCCATGGCACTGGTGGAATGTCCATGGCACTGATGGAGTGTCCATAGGGGTGGTTGGAGTGTCCATGGCACTGGTGGAATGTCCATGGCACTGATTGCAGTGTCCCCAGGTGGTTCTTGTGATCAGGATTATTTTTATCACCCCAGAACCTTCCCACAGCTCCCCAGTGTTCATGCTCTGCTCCTGCAAACCTCCCAGGAATGCTCTGCTCCAGTGGCTCTGGAGATTTCTGGTGCTTCCTGTGGTGATGTGAGGATGCAGCACAGCCATCAGCTGTGTTTTGGAAGAGGAGGTTCTTTGGATGCGCTGCTTGGTCGCCAAAATGCGATTTTGAGACGATAGAACCCCTTTAGAAGCTCAGGCTGAGTTTGGATAGTGCTTTCAAGCATGAAATGAAGGAAAAAGTATGAAGAATAGTGCTGGCATTGGGTGTTCCACAGTGATGGGGAGGAACATCCCAGGGCCCAGTGACCAGAGCCCTGTGCTCATTCCCTGGGCACCATTCCCACCGCACATTCCCAGGATTGAGGGTGCTGGTGGCTGCTCCTTGACCTTGCAGCAGCTCCCAGAGGGTTCATCCCACTCCTCTGGGCTCTCCCTGGAGCTCAGGAAGCTCCTAAGGGTGAGCCCCAAGCTGGCTGCAGACCACAGGAGCTGCTGGTAATTAACGGGTGTATTAATCCAAGTGGAGCACGAGAGCCTTATTATAGTCACATTTTTCACCTTCATCAGAATAATATCGGATTATATTAATATTTATTTCTGCCTAATGGGCTGTGAAATGAGCTGGGGGATGCTCCTGCTGGGGTTGGGGGTCCCTCCCAAGAGCCAGCAGGGCCTGTGGCCCTTCCATCCTCTCCCTTCCCCAAGTGTTGGGGACGCTGTGGTGGGTGGGAATGGAGGTGCCAGCAGTGCCAGGGGTCCTGTTGGCACTGTGCCACTGCCCCTGCTCCCCTCCAGGGCACAGAGAGAGGGGGAGCAGCTCAGGACAGAGACCATGCAGGTCTGGCAGGTTTGGGCACAGCTGTCAATAAGATGAGATTTACTTTAAAGGAGGGGAAAAAACCTTGCTTGCACCTCACAACTCACGTCTATTAGTTGGGAAAATAGGGATGGCGTGAGAGCAAGGAATAAATCCCTTCTAAAATATATTGGCTGAGTGCATTCATTCTCCTGTGCACGTGGAAGAAGGTAGGAGAATGAATTTTAAGCTCGGTTCATTCTCCAAAATGAATCTTAAGCCTTTTAATTGTTGGGTGTTGGCATAAAAACATATTATTTATGAAGCTGTGGCTTGGTTCTACATGGCCCCTGTGCCTTTTTCCTTCTTTTAAAGCAAATCTCATTTATTTCTTCCTAAAAGCTGCTCTAGAATCTAATATGAGCATTATGAATATTTAATTTTCCAAGCAGGGTTTACACAATTCCTGAGTGCCTGGGCAAGTCCCTAGTTTGGGCTGGAGCAGATCCTTGCATTTCTGCTCTGCTTGGTCAATTCCCCAGCAGGAAAGAGGGAATGGCTTTAAATTGGAAGAGAGCTGGCTTAGACTGAATGTCAGGAAGGAATTCTTCTGCCCCATCCCTGGGAGGGTGCAAGGCCAGGCTGGACGGGGTTTGGAGCAACCTGGGATAGTGGGAGGTGCTGGGGTTGGAACTGGATGGGCTTTAAGGACCATTCCCACCCAAAACACGCTGGAATTCTGTGATTTCCCACCCATCCCATTCCCTGTTCCTGGACAATCTGTGGGTGTCACAAGAGGAGGGGTCATGGAACTTTAGGGGCTTCCTTAGAGGGAAGATGGCAATGCCATAAAACCATCCCACAGGAGAGGGAAGCTCCTGGTCTGCAGCTTAATCGTTAGTAAAAAATTATTTCCTACAGTGTTAAAGATCTAATTGGTCCAATCAAAAGGCAAATTAATGACGGCTCATTTGGAGAAATCTGCATGAGTTCCAGCAGAGGCTGCAGGGAGGAGCCACGGCATTCCCAAAGCTGGCAAAGCTGGATTGGGAGCTCTGCCCGCTGCAGCACGGGGTGTGTTCCCTCACCAGGGACTTGGTGCTGCCTGGGACCTAGGAGAAAGACAATAATTTTATTAGTTTTAAATTTTTTTATGCTTAAAACTCACAGATTTTCTGTGTCACTGCTTGGAATTTCCCTCTGAATTGTGCTCTTAGACCAGACAGCCCAGCTCCCATATCCACACCAGGCCAAACCCCTTTTCTCCTGGGAAAATGTTTTCTTTTTCCAGTTTGTGAGTGCTCTGTTTTCCCAATGGGGTGAGGAGCATTTTCCTGTCTTGCAGCCTGACTTTTTGCAAACCATTGAAAATCTGTCCCTCTTCTGTTCTGTGAAAATCAGAGTTCGAGTTGAACTCTGGGATTCGAGGATGGACTCCTCTGGACCTGTGCCATGGTTTATGTAGGTTTATCTCCTGCCCATACCCTGCAGGGTAAAGCAGCCTCAGACAGGGCTCTCTGTCAGCTCCCAA
This sequence comes from Brachypodius melanocephalos, assembly GCA_013398615.1. NCBI lineage: Eukaryota > Metazoa > Chordata > Aves > Passeriformes > Pycnonotidae > Brachypodius > Brachypodius melanocephalos. Next base: position 1,499,288 of record VZSR01002145.1, on the reverse strand, counting down.
CCCTCAAAGCTTCATTTTAATAAAAACACATCCGACACTTCACACCAACAGGTTCCCACAAAACACCTACCCATATCCATGCCCCAATAACCCAAATTTTCTGTTATAGCGTTGCCAGCAAACGGTGTGAGCCCCAAGCACAGAGCAAAAGCACCTTGCAGGCTGCATTTTGGGCAGCTCCCTGTCCCTGGCTGCCCCAGCCCTGGCTCGTGGGGCAGGCTCTGGGCAGCTGCAGGGCTCGGGTGCTCCTGTGCTCCCGAATATTCCCCACTGCTGTGTCCTGCTGGGGTTGTGGCCAGCTGGACAATGATGCCTGGGTGCTCCTGGGGCAGGGAGGGTCAAAACTCGCCTTGTTCTGGCATTTTCACCCTCCCAGCACCCAGCTGAGCATCTCTCCCTGCCAGGGCTCTCCTTCCCTTTGTGCTCCCTCCCATCCAGCCCAGCCCTGTCTCGGATGTTTTTTCCATTCCCTGCAGGAGGCTGGGGCAGCCCGAATGCTCTCACCTTTCCCCCTCGCTCTGATAAACGCTCCCTGCGCAGTTCCTGTAAGCTCCCCGAGCGTCCTTCATTTGTCAGAGATCGCAGCCCTTTACGGAGGGTCATTATTTCACCGGGAATTCGAACAGAAATATTTCCAGTCCACACCAAGCGATCTATTTCGCTTCCCCACCCACCACATTAGCCTCTGAATACTCTCATTATACCATTACTAATTAGAAATTCTCTCAAATTGGCGGCTGCACTAAAAAAAAAAAAAAAAAGACAGTGTGCTGAGCATATGGCATAATATCCTATTAATGAACACTCTAAATTCAAACTCAGGTCAGCTGTTCATTTCTTGCTCATGACACCCAGGCAAGGGGGAGAAAAGCAAAGCTTTTTTTTTTTTTTCCTCTCCCCTTCTAAAATGCATAATACAGAATGCTGGGATGCAGTGGTGCCTTAGGCCAATGCTTTATTTGATTTGGCTGTTTTGTTGTTTTTTTTTTTTTTTTTGTAGTTGTAAAAAAAAAATTAAAATTTTATTTATATACATATATATTCATTCATACAGCAGAGTGGAAGACACTTGCTGGAAGGTGCTCACCTGTGTGGTGCCTCTTTTCAAACAGCAGAACAGACCAGGTGCCCTCCCCAGGTGCCCTGAGCATCACCAGCACTCTGAATGTCCTGGGAGGTTTTGTTTTGTCCTGCTGGCACCGATGGCTCTGGGGCAGGGATGGGTGAGGACAGGAACTGCAGCACACTCTTTTTTCTCCTTTTTTAGTTAAATGTGCCAATTGTAGCAGCCTCCTGCGCCGTGTGAGTGAGTGAGTGACTGCTCGTGCTGAGCTCACCTTGTCCCCAATTGACGGATCCTGAGCCAGGCGTGGATGTGGAGCTGCTGGGGCTGGAGTCACCAGGCACAGCCCCTCTTTGGGGGCCCCTGGGGGCTCCAGGGAGGTCAGCAGCAGGTTCAGGACCCCCTCAGCTGCTGCATCCCCCTGGTTCTGCCGAGGTCAGGGCTGCTCACTGTGACCTGCTCCACTTGCAGTTTTTTGGCTGCATGGAAAGGTGCCAGCGAGTGGGAGGGCTGGGTGTGAGCACCCGTGTGTTTCTGGGGACAGGCAAAGGTTACCCACCTTCATTTTATTATGAAATGATCCACCAGGATCATTTTATTGTGGGTTTTAGTGCCATGGAACTCACAGTTCAGCAGATCCCTGCACCTTCCTCTTTTCTGGGGACAGGCAAAGGTTGCCCACCTTCCCAAGGATCATTTTATTGTGGGTTTTAGTGCCATGGAACCCACAGTTCAGCAGATCCCTGCACCTTCCTCTTTTCTGGGCCGTTGAGCTGTCGGGGCTTTAGGCCCCATCAGTCTTGTTGTCACCGAGGTTTATAAAACCACCGAATGATATCATGTCAGCTGATTCTTTAATGGGATAATCATTAGCCAAGACCTGAGTAAGGTGGTTTTTTTGCCATCACTAATTCCACCCCAAGGTGAACGTGCAGGCAGAGCCCTGGGGCGCGGGGTTTGCGCTGAGCCCAGGGCTCATTCCCTGCTCCCAGCCCTGCTGCTGGGACACGCCACCTGCCCTCGGTCCCCCAGGCTTTATCATGGTGGGATAGGTCACAGCACGAAGGTTGTGACCTCCACAGGTGTCCCAGAGCTCCTACTGCATCCCTGAGAGCCCAGGGTGGGATCTCACCCCCTCGGCTGCCTGCGTGCCTTCCCTCGACCCAGGACAAAGGGATGAGGTCTGACCTTCCAGAAAAAGCTGGGAAAGTTCTGGCTCCTCGACAAAAACGAAACTTTTCCCTTGAAAACAAATATTTTGCCTCATCAAGAATCCAATTTTCTGTCAAAATAGTTTTCATTAAATAATTCCAAGCAGCCCCGGGTTAGTATTGATTTAAACTGTTGCAAGGGAGAGAGGAATGAGGCTTTGTCTCTACAAAGATCATGTTTGCCCTCCAATTAAAATTACAGTAGAAGTGAGGAACTGCTGCTGCCTCCAAAGGAGGGTTGGTTAATGAAATACTCAGTAATTATCCTCGTTAGACGTCCCAGGGAGTGGTCAGGAGCAGCAGGCAGAGGGGCTGAGGGGTTTGGGAAGGGCTGCCAAGGAAGGGAGGTCTTCTGCTGGGAGGGCACCTGTGCTGCCCACTTGGTTCTCCAGGTGGGCAAAGGGACAAATTGTGGCTCAGCGCACAGGAACCAGGTGATCCTTGGAAACCACGGAGCTGGGATGTCACTCAAGGGGTTGTTGTGCTGCTTGTTGAGGCTTTTTCCAGAAAATTCCATATAAAAGTTGAAGTGAGGTGCAGAGCTGTCCGTGCAAGGGGCTTTTCTGGTGCTGTGATGGGGAAATGGGAGCAGGGTGGGTGTTGGGGTCACAGCCTGGGAAAGGTGAAGGGGCTGGAAGGCACCTGGAGCCAAATCTGCCCCTTCCAGCCAAGTTTTGTGCTCTGAGGGTTAAAGCTGAGCTGAGTGCACTGAAGCCCAGGAAGAACTGAGGTTTTATTTCATTGGCACCGGGGTCATTCCTGATTTAATTATGTAAAAATTAATGTGAATGTCTTCCCTGGTACGGCTAGGCCAGTCATGGAAATTGAATTGGGTGAGATGCTGGTTAAGCTAATCACTCACAAGTCATTATGATGGCTGAGCACAGGGATGCTGTAATCTGTTGGGACTTCCCAGAGACCTGATTGAGGACCAAGTTTAAGACCCACAGGTTTAATCAGACGGGATCAGTGATGTTGCACTGAGGTGATTTTCCAGCAGCTCCCTTTCTTTCTGCTGTGAGAATCCACGTCCTGAGCCTTCCTGTGCTCTTCCCAAACCATCCCCACCCTGACAGGGTGGGCAGAGAGCTGTGCCTGATCTCAGGTTAACCCTGAGCCCCATGGAAAAGATGTGTGATGATATTAATGCAGGAATTCAGGAAAAACCCCAGCCCTGGATGCTGCAGCAGCCTTTCTTTGCTGTCAGTGCAGGGACTCCTGCTAGAGCCAGGGATGTTCTTCTGTGTCCTCTGCCTAAAGGAGTCATTTTAGGGTGATACCAATGCCTGGGTTTAAACTGCTGCTGTTGCCCATGTGCTCTGTGTGTCAATCCACAGCTCAGCTCTGTGCTCCTGCATCTGCTGGGTGCTTTCGGGGCAGGCAGAGCTCCAGCTCTGCCATTTGCTGCTCTGCCAGGGGTCTGGGGGCTCTCACCCCCCATCTGGGGGTCTTACAGGGCCTCCTGAGAGCCCTCCTTGCCCCCAGAGCCATTAACCATCTTTAATCTGAGTGTGGGGTTTTTTAATAACAATTTATACACGTTTTAAAGGGAGAAAAACTCCCAGTCAATATTTAGAAGAGCATGAACAGCTTGCAGAGCCCTTTACCCATCTGTTCCCAAAAAATGACCACCTTTGTAGGTGCCTGGAGGGTGCTGGGCCCGAGCTGCTTCCCAGGCTCAGTCAGGAACCAGCTGATGTCCACAGCAAATCAAGATGCTCCTTGTAATGTTCACAAAAATGTAATTTGATTTGCCTTTGTCAACAAAATCTGCGGAAACATCCCCTGCCTGAATAAATATCCCTGCAGGGTAGCACATGCTTTGTAAATAATTTTCATTGCAATCCCCTCTTCCTAGCAGGGTGGAGAGTTGAGAACATTCATCAAGTCTCACATTAAGAAAATAATTTTCTTGTACCTAATTTGTGCAATAAATAAAGTCCACAATTTCTTGCTTCTGCAGCAAGGAAATGTAAAGAGCTGAGAGCGGGGGTTTTTGACACTGGGTGGGTTTTTTGATGGCTGTTCCTACCTCAGGCTTGGTGCCAACAACTCCCCAAGAGTTTGGGGTTTGGGGCTCAGCATCCTCTGGGCACTCCAGCAGGGAATGCCCCAGAGGAGTTTTACCTGCCAGGACTGGGGGGAGAGGCTCAAGATCAGCAGTGTCCCATCCTTGACCTGACCTAGAACAACTCCTTGGATGATGCCAAGCCTGGGTTAAGCTCTACCCAGCTGCAGGGGTCTTTGGCCAGGCCTACCCAGCTCTCAGCTGGCACAAAATTTGGGTTATTTTTCAAGGAAGTTGAAGAGATTTGCTTGTTTGCAGCCTGTGCTCAGGACTGACTGCAGAACGAGGGGCAGGGCGCTGCTGTCGTTTGATTTGTTATCCTGAATTCTCTCTAGAGCTGGAGCTTTAGCTCTCTGCTCTTTTCTCCTGCTGTCAGTGGAGGTTCATGCAGAAGGAGCCACGGCAAAAGCACAGCTTTGACCCCAGGCATGGACTCAGGGCCAAGGCAAGGCAGCACTGCCCTCTCCAATGGCCTCAGCTGCCTCTGGCCAGGCTTTGGTACCTGCAGCAGGTGCTCTGCACCTTCAGGGGTCACCTTCAGTGCTGCTGAACAGGCCCAGGACAAACCTGCAGGACAGAGCTGCCTGCCTGGCAGGGAAACAAGGAGGACACAGGAGAGTTTTGGCCTCTCAGGAGCGGCCCCTTGGGTGGTCAGACCCTCAAACTCCCCCTTGCTGCTCTCATGTCTCATTGGGGAACCAGAGCTCAGCTCTGCCAAGATGGGAGAACACCAAGATGGGAGCAGAGCTTTGTTTTTCTCCTGGTGGAAACGTAAATCTGTTATTTATATATATTTTATGGATGGCATGTTCCTATCCCCGGGCATTTTGCATTGGGATTCAACTCACTGCAAGCCTATTACACGTTCACTAACTATAAACCATCTGATTTATATTCATTAACCAGTCCTAGACAGCAGTAGTGGCATAACTTTAGCACTGGACATGCCTCAGTCGACGGGTGAACTAAATTTCAGTTAATTAAGGTGCCGTAATTGTTGTCCAGTACAAGTGTCTTCGGGGCATTCACTTTGTAAATAATTTTTCACCCCAACCTTTCCTGCATACTTGGTTCTGCTCTGCAACTTTGGTGGAGCCATAAATAATTAGGAAATTCAGCTCTGCTGCCTTTCTGGGAGGAGAAAGTCCCTTCTCTGCTCCTTGCCAAGGACAGGGGTGGCATTAATGATTAGAAAAGTGCAGCGGGGCTGTGGAGAGAGCAGAAAGATTAAAAACCCCTCAAATATAGGAGGGCTCCCATCCCCAGGAGGGGTGTTGGCTCAGGGGAGCTCTGGTGCATGATCCCTAATCCCAACCCTCTCCTTCCCTTGGAAACTTCTTTGGAGGAGCTCACAGGACTGAGCTAAAAACAGCCTGGCTCAGAGGAGGTCTGGAGTGAGCCCTGGGGTGGGTTAAATCTGCTTAAAAGAGAGACCAGAAGTTGAAACCCCCCCCTTGCTTGTTTGCTTTATGTTCTCCAGGTCTGGGGAGAGCCAACCTTGTGGAAAGGGGCATTTCCTCCTGTCCTTTCACACCCAGCAGGTGGAAAGCAAGATGGGAAGGAGTTTCTTGTGCTTGACATGGAAATAATTGTGGGGCAGCTCTGGAAATGGCTGCTGTGGGGGCCACAGAGGAGGGTGGTGCTGAGGGGGAGGGCAGTGATCACCACTGACCAGCACATTTTCCTTTTCTTTTTGAAAACCGGGCAAAAATTATCATTTCTACAGCACTTGCTATAGGTTTGAGCTCCCTGGGTTGGGTTGCTGTTAAAGGTGTTGCCCCGGGCTCTCAGGGACTGGTGTTCCTGGTTGGACTGGGATTTCTGGATGTGCATTATCAGCACAGCATCCCTCGTGTCATCACCCCGGCTTTATTTCCAACAAGGGGCTGGATTTTCACCTGTGCTTTAGGAGTGCAGCAACACCCCAAGATTCCCTGTCAGGGATTCAACCCCAGGCTGCTCTGAGCCTTTGTGCACCAGCAAATTCTGCTGAGACACCTCTGGGCACGTGAAGGGGGCACTGGAGCTTCTCCATTTGTCTGCTTGAGTTTCTCTTTGCTCTGACAGCTCCTTCCCAGCCCTGCCCCGGCAGCAGACATATGCCAGCCTCTCTGATAGTTCATGTTCACTTATTAATGTAAAGATTCAACTCCCCACTCGCCAGAGCAAACCTTGCATGATGCCTCTGACAGTAATTCAGTTGTAGCCTCAATCAGTTGCTGGATCTCCAGGCCACGGCTACCCCGCTAGCCTTTTCCAATTTTTCACTACACCAGTCATGAATAAATCTCCAAAACACATCAGATTGCTGGGAATGGAAATACCAGGGACAGGCAGCAGCTCAGTAGTCAAAGAGCATCACCTTCCTGCAGCGAGCATGCACGCTCCGTGCTCCCTTGTGTGCTCATCACAGCCCAGCCCGTGGTGCAGAGACCCCAAACGCCTGGGAGCCATCAGAGTGCACCCTGAGCATCCCTGCACACACAGCTCTGCCCAGGACAGGGCATTTCCAGCCCTGGCTGCGCTGGAGACCAGCCAGCAGCAGCACCCAGGTGCTCCAGGAGCAGGGTCTGCGTGTTTACAGCACAAAAAGCAGCAGAGTGGTTGGGTTTTCCAGGCTTCTCCCCTGCCCTTGGTGAAATGCAGTTTGCAGAAGGCTGTAAAGGGTGAGGACAGCACCTTGTCCTGCCCAGCTCCTCCGTGGGTGGGTGGGTGAGTGCTGTGCTCAGCTGGCACAAGGCAGGGTGGCCCCAGGAGCTGTCCCTTGGGTGCCACTTTCCCCTGGCACCACACTCTCCCAGGGAATCCAGGGATGCTGGGGAGGCAGGAGGATGCTCCCCCTGGGCTGGAATCTTAAAGTCCACCAATTTTAATTTCTGCTGGCACTTTTCTCTGGGGATGGGGGTCTCAGGCAGAGCGAGCAGGGCTCTGGTGCAGCGGGCACGTCCCACAGGGCTTTCCCTGTGAATCCCAAACATCCCTGTTCAGTTACCTGCCCTCACTGCTGTGTTTAACCCCTGACCCCTCCAGCCTGGAGCTCTCAGTGGTGCCTTTTGAGGCTTGACCCGGAGGGTGAGATCTTGGATGTGCCCAAATTGAGGGGGCCTTGCTCCCAACGTGGGTCTGCTCACCCTTAATCCACCCATTACAAACACAGGCATGGTGCTGCCTCTGCCAGCATCGTTCTGGGAGAACTCCACAGAAAAGCAACTGCAAACCAGGATTATTTAAATCACTTTAGGTCAGAAAATTGGCTAGAACTTTGAAAAAAAAAACAACCAAAAAAAAACCCCAAATCACCACTCATGAAATAAATCAATTTCTTTAAAATTAGCCTCCTTAAGTTTGACAACAATTCTATTTCTGTAAGGTTTGTCTGCTTTGTAATTTTGTTTTTTATCTGTGTTGTTATATTAAGCCCCCTGCTAATAAAATGTCAAATTAAAAAAAAAATTAGTATCCCTGGTATTGCAGAAAACCAATAAAATAAAACCTTACAAGAGAAGCAAAAGAAAATTTCCATCATTCTCTCCTTAACCGAAATCAAAATTAAAGTGTTATTAGGAATTTCATTAGGATGGAGCAGATTGGTAATGAAATTACATTCCAGCTTTCCACAAACCCAATGTATTAAGTAGGTTTGATCAATGATGTTCACACAATTAATTTTGTCTGATTGCTGAGGATTACTTTATCGACAGTCACATTTCACACTTGTGGGGTTTTTTTGTTGTTGTTGTTTCCCCAGTAAATTCTCCACGATGTCACATCACATGATGGCCAGGCAGGTTTGAAGCCACGGCTCTCCAAGCGACTTCCAGCGGACCATGACGAGAATCAAGGTAAGGATGTCGCTGCTCTTCATTGTGTTCCTCGTGCTGGGCCTTGGGGACAACCAGCCTGGGGGCCCAAGGGTGCCCAGGAGCCCTGGGGAGGCTCCAGCAGGGAAGTGATGGAGGAAACCTCATTCCTGCTCTCCTTGTGGCTCTGCTGTGATGTTTTGGGGTCTCGGTGCCCGTCTCAGGGTGGTTCTGTGTCTCTGAGCTCTGGTTTTGCTGGGTGCAGAGCCCAGGTGGGCTCTGGCAGGGCTGTGGGAAGGGCTGGAGGTGCTGCCAGGCTGGCACAGCCCTGCCGTGCGGGCAGATGTGTGAGCTCAGCCTCGGTGCTGATGTTGGCACAGCTGGCAGCACATCTGGAGGCGGCACTCAGGCAGGAAGGAGCAGGGAGGGCGGCAGCTCCATAAACCACGGGCTGGTTTCAGTTTCAGCTGCTGCTGGTTCTGACTGGGCTTGTTCTGGCAGCACCGAGCATTCTTTGAGGTTTCGCCGTCCTTGTCTGTGGCTGTTTCTTTGTGAGGGCAGGGAATGTTCCTGGAGCTCTCTGTGCTCCTGTTTGGTGCTTCACAACCTAATTAGGTGACTTTTGCGTGTGAAAATGAAGTCTGTGGTACAGTGGGGGCAGAATGAGGTTCACTGTTAAGTTGCAGGAAGGAGCTGGTCCCACGGTTTGGGTCTCTGTGTCTTAGAAACGACCCTGGAATTCAGCTGCTCCAGCGAGATTTTACCCGCAGGACTCCATGGAAAGCTTCAGCAGTTCAACAGCTGGAAAGGGAGAGCCCTTTTCCTTTTCCTGGGGATAACCTTTGCTGTATCCTGGGCACTCTCTGCTGAGTCCCCAGCTGTACATTTTCAGTGCCAGGGAAAGGGAGATGCCCCACGGTGGGGTTGGCTGCTGGGCACACCCAGCTCCTGTCCCAGCCCCTGGAAGCTGTTTTCCTTCTCTCCACACAGCAAAGATACCAGGATCTAATTTTTAGAGATGAGACATCTCATCTGTCAGGAGCTGAGCGAATTAGAATAAGAGTGTGCCTTTTTTTTTTTTTTTTTTTCCCTTAAAACAGCCCAAAGTTTTTTATCAAGATGCCATTTATCAGCAGCGCTACCAGCCGCTAGCAGTAGGCATCCTGCCAATCATTTTATGGAAATAGGGAAGGACTTTAATGTTTGGATGCCCATCTGAATCGACTCTTGTTCATGTCAGCAGATCTGATGTGAAAGCAAAGGTGCCCCTATGCAGTCTAGTTACCATCAAACCCGTGAGTGTCAGCATTTTAAAGGCAAGGAACACAATGCTGATGGTGGGCAATGTCACTGGTTTAACCTGTTTCAAAGACATCAGCCCCTGCAGTCTCTGCCTGCTCCTTGTCTCTCAAGGATTAGTTATGCCCGAAGTGCCCCTGCTCCGTTAATCTCTGCAAATAATTATGGAGGTACCTGCTTATCACCAGCTTCCCCTGGTAACAAACACATCCATTCATCCCTGCTGCTCACCTGCAGGAGTAGCCAGCAGCTACCACACTTGGTCTGCAAGCTCTGGGATCTCACATGATCCTTTAAGGTTGTGTTTGGGTGTTGAAGTCTGGCCCTCTGCAGGGCCAGCTCTCCCCAGCCTGGGGATGGTCACTGCGGTTCCTGTAGCCCAAACTCCATGGGCAAGGTCCAAACTCACCCTCAAGCTGAGAGCAAACCCCTCTGGGGAGGAGGCAGCCCTCAGCCAGGGCAAGGGGCACTGCTCAAACCCGAGTCCAGACCACTGGGAGTTGGTTGAAGAGCCAGGTGGCACTGGCTGGACTGGGCAGTGCCATGTGCCCTCCTTGGCCACCACCTTCATCCCTCTGCCTCCTTCCCTGTTTGTCTTCTCCACCTCTCTGCTCTCCAAGCTGTGTGTAATGTAGAACAGGGATTTCTGCTGGTGCCTCACACCATCCTGCCACTCCATCAGTCTTTCCTTCTCCTGATGTGTTCCACAGCCATCCCAGGGACACAGGAGGCTGAGCTGGGCACTGCTACTGCCAGGGACAGGGCTGTGTGTCCCCAGCACCATCCCTCTGCTCCCTCCCTGCCCTCTGCACGGCATTTCCATCGTTTTGGAGGTCAGGGGTTTTTTGGAGGTGGGCAGGAGGTGCAGGCAGCACAGGCAGCGTGGCCCCTCACACAGGCTCTGCCGCTGCTGCTGTTGACACTCCAAGTGATTAACATGGGTAGGACAGTGAGAGGGAAATAAATAACATCCTAATCTCTGGCACCATCATTCCTTTGATGAGAACAAAAAATATGAAGACTGAAAGATCAAAATAACTGTATTAGAGCATGAAAAGGGAAATGCTCTTTTAACCACTGCTGTTCAGATATATCTCCTCAGATCTGACATGCTGTAATATATTTGTAACACAGATATATATTAGGGGGTAAAGCTGGTGATTAATTTGCTTTACCTTTTCAGAGCATATACATAAAAACCTACATTAGCAGAATTAGCATTTTACCTGTCTTTGAAGATCTTTGCTTTGAAATGTATAAAGTCTAGTTGATTTTATGTCTCTCAGAAGAGCAAGAGTTGTTTTTGTTTTTTTTTTTTTCATGAAGCTTCCCCTTGGCCCACCTCCTCCCTGTTTGCTGGTGAGGTGCAGGCAGAGATGCTCGGGGTTTGTCTCTAATTACTGCATCAGCACCCTCCAGGGCATTGCTTGAGCTGCTGCCCATATTCACCCCTCTTGACTCATAATTGCTGTTGAAGCTTCTGAGACTGGAGATCAAAGTATTCATGTCATTCATGTTTCTGTCAAAGGTCTTATCGTCAAAGCACCAACTATATTTCGAGAGATGTCTGCTTTTCTTGAGAGCAACACACAAACTTGGCTTTGCCTTTTTTTTTTTTTTTTTCTCTCCTCCTCGTTGCAATGTTGCTGCAGGGAAGTGCAGGTGAGAGGAGGAGAAGGAGGCAGCAAGGGGCTGTCCAGGCTGCATCCCTGGAAATTTGGTTATTAATGGTTAAGGAGCGTCATTCCAACCAAAACTGATGTCAGTTTATGGGAGGCATTTGGCAAATTTGGGAATTTGTTCCAAATTTCTTTCTTTGCCTGACCTTTCCCCTGCCCCTGCCTGTCCATGTGGAGCTGTCTCTGCAGTTTGTTTGGTGTTTTGGGAGAGCAGGGTGACTGGTGAGATTTTACCTACAGCTAAAACCATCAGAGACAAAAACTTGTTGTTTGTGGCTTTGAATGCAATCGAAATCTGGATTCAGACAACTTAGCAGAGAGGTTCAGCTTGGTTTGTGCTGTTTTCCTTTGGGAAAGAGGCCGTGGGTCAGGGTTCACGGGGATGCCCAGAGGGCAGGGCATGACCCAGGAAAACCTGAGTGGGTGCAGGATGTGCCCCAGTGCCCACCAGCCCAGGCACACACGGGGAGCAGCAGAGCCCCAGCCCTCCCTGCCCACCACTGCAACTTCTGATGAGTTTCTCTCTGAGTCCGCGGAACTGGGAGCAGGAAAAGAACTTTATAAAATTCTCCACAACCAGTCGAGCGGAACCTATTTTCTCTCACAATGCAATTAACGGCACCAACATTTACAAAATATGATTACAAGCACTTTGGTTAAGTAGAGGAAAGTATATTAGATAGCAGCGAGGGGTTGATCTTAATGTGCATTTTTTCGAGAGACTTGCATTTTCTTTGTGCAAATAAAGAGGCCCTAAATTCTCCATAGGCACTAAAATCAATGCAGTGGAACCACGATAACAAACACAGGCTCCACTTTTTGCTACATCCCCCAATTAATTAAGCCTTTCACGGGCATGTAATTAGGAACATTAGCAAGTCATAAAATTGCCGTGAGTCTCTAAATTATGTGCTGGCCCTCAGCAATTTGTTTTTAATTCCTTTTGAAGACAATGGCACTGCGGGGTCCCATAGATCTTCATAGCAGCCTACTGTTTACTTCTTTATGGCTCTATGAAGATCTAACTGTTTTCTACAGCTCCCAGATGCACCCGCACTATTTTCCTGTGCGTTTTCATTACCTGAGTTAGATTTAAAGGGGAACAGCCCCGGCTGCCCCGTGCCGGGATGCTCTGGGAGCGGGGAAGGAGCGGAGCGGGGCGGGGATGCTCGCCCGGAGCTCGGGCTGCTCAGCAGCACCGCGATCCTCGCACTTTGATGTTAGCCTGGTGCGAAAAGGCAGAGAAAGAAATAAATAACCGGCGATCATTTCGGGGGGAAGGTTTATTTCCCTGTTATTGTGATTTACTCCTCTTTGATGAGAGCGTCGCTCCGGCAGCGGAGGAGCGGGGAAGGGTTTGTGTGCTGGCGGGGTCAAGAGCGGCAGGAGGAGTAAATAGTGGAAAGGAATTGTTCTTTCTTCCAAAATATCTCGGCTCCTTCACAGCTGAGGGGTCACCGGGATAACACCTGGACAGGTGGTGTCATAGCGGGACCGCGCCGTGGTGGATAGCTGTGTTTGAACTGATCTGGGGTTTATTGCAGCAGTCTGTGGGCTGCAGGAGTGCATGCACAGGTGCCCAGCAGCGTGCAGCTCCACGTCCTGCCCTTCCGTGGGGCTGTCCCGGTGCTGCATCCCGGAATTCCGGCAGTCTCCGGGCGGGTGTCGCTTTCCAAGCGCTCGCTGGTTCCCCCGAGCGCTGGGGATCTGAGCCAATTAACGCTGTTGAATTACAAAACGGGTTTGGTGGTGATAATAATAAGCAGAGATTGTAGTAAATGAGGTGGATTCTGGCTCGTCTCCATCCAGCTGCCGTGACACCAGGGCTTGTGGCCATCCCAGGATTTCCTTGCTGCCTCCTGCCCTGTCCTTTGTCCCTTCAGACGTCCTGGCGCTGCCCTTCCCTTGGGGTGGCAACAAAACCTCTGTGCTGACGTCCTTAATGCAAAGTGGAGAACGCGTTATTGCTGGACCAGGGGATGTGTCAAAAAGCAACAACCCAGAAGGGAAACCAGCCCCAGAATCCTTCATCTTCACCACTGCTTTCACTGCCTGATTAAGCTTTGTTTTGGGGCTGGGAGGAATACCAAGCTGAGCATATTATAACACTGTGCCTTGTGGTGTAGAGCAGCAGCTGGACAGAGGGCTCTGACAGTTGTCAGAGAGAGGGAGAAGTGGGAAATGTTTGCAGCATGGAGCACCAGGAGAGTCAGGAATGAGGTGATGCTAAAAGGCTGCCCGAAGTGCAGGGAGAGGGGAGCTCAACAGCTCCCCTTTTAAAATCGGTTTGCGTTTCAGTGAAACCCTGACTCTGGGGGATTGCAGCCTCCAGCTGGAGCAGGGAGGAACAAGTCCTTCCCTCAGCTGCTCCAGCACCTCGTGCAAGCCTGGAGGAGGGGGAGCTCCGTGGGTGGGTTTGTTTCTGGCTGCTGCCTCAGGAGCAGCACCGCCTTGTGTGTGAAAATTCCAGTTTCCAACAGGAAACGTTTTCTGTGCCCCTGTTTGAAGAGGGAAGACTGTGAGTGTGAAGGGCCAGTGGAAAAAAAAAAAAAACAAACCAAAACCAAACCAGAGTGAGAGCCCAGTCCCATGGCCGTGACACTGACTATGGGCTGAGACCAGCTCCTGGCTTTATGCCTTGTGTGTGAGCCCTTTGGATTGGCACGGCACAAAGCCTTGGAGGGGTGGGATAGGTGGGATAGATGGGATGGATGGGATAGATGGGATGGATGGGATAGGTGGGATGGATGGGATGGATGGGATAGGTGGGATAGATGGGGTAAATGGGATGGATGGGATAGATGATATAGATGGGATAGACAGGAGAGAAGCAGCGCCGTGCTCAGCTGCCCCAGGTCCCATCCACGGTGCTCCCTGCTCGCGCCAGCTCCCCAGTCCCATTCCCGGCAGGAGGAGGAGGAGAAGCAGGGGGGCTGCGCTCCTCCCGCACTCTCCGCGTTCTCTCCGGTTCCAGCGGGAGCCGCTGTGGCGGGCAGGGAGCGCGCAGGGCTCGGGCAGATCGCATCAGCTGGAGCCGGGACACAGCACATTCCCCATCAGCCTGCAAGGACAGCCCCTGGGCACATCCCAGCCCGTCCCCCCTATTGCTGTGCACCAGGGATTCGCTTTAAACCCAAACATTTTGGTCTCGTTGTGGGCAGTGATCTCATTTCAGTAGCTCCGAGCAGTGCAGCCGCTGGTTTTCAGGCCGTGTTCCAAGTTTGGCGGTGTTGTCAGTGAAGCCCCGGGGCAGGCAGCCCGTGCCCGGCCAGAGCTCAGCTCCTGCTCTCGGGAAAGCTCCCTGGGATGGGCAGTTCATCAGCAGCGCTTCATTGGCATGCACAGCCGAGCAGAAACAAAGGCGCACGGCGGGGCTGTGCCGTGCCTCTGCAAGCCCGGCCGCAGGAGCGGGGTTTGCCTTATTTCACGGACGCAATCCCCCAGGATGGAGGGAATGGTTATTAAAAAGCCCAGAGAGCAGTGTCTAACCTTGAGTAAGTGTTTTCTTGTTGTCATCCCAAGATCTAAAGAAAATCCTGGGGAGAATACATGGTGAAGACATATATTATAGCTGGAGCTTTTTATCTCACACATGTGACTTTGCCTATCATGAACTGTACGTTTTTATTCTCACTAGTGGGACAAAACTATATCCCACTGCAGCATATATCAAGAGGAAGAACATTGTACCTTCTTTGCATTAATATAAATAGCTGTTTAGGACCGATTCCTTGGCCAGATACTACCATCTCACCTGTCCTTTATCTAAGATATTTGGCATGTAGCTCAAGTTTGGTTTATTTAGAGTCAGGATACAGCAGCTTTTACATATTAAAGGTGCATTCTAAAAGAGCTTTTTCTATTCTAATTTGAGGGGAATGGAGCTCTTTAGGGCATTCAGGGAACGATGTCCATCTGATTTACATTTCCCTTGTTGGAGCAGAGCTGCGTACGCATATTAGGATGTAAATAATAGTGATGGATACATGTATCTTTAAAAGATCCATTTTCTCTTTTGACTAAGGCATCCAGGAGAGGAAGGAGAATGTAGATCACTTTTACAGGTGGAAAATCAATCTTCTAAGACAATGTGCACGACACAGGAGCCAACCCCTCCTTTCCAAGGGACTGGTGCCAGGGTGAGGGGTGCAAAGTTCCCCAAGAAGTCGTGTCTGGCATCCAAGTGGAGGCATTTGCTGGAGATTTCCTTGGTCCCTGCTCTCCCAGATGCCCACCCACCAGAGTTAGGCTTGCCCAGCACAGGTTTGCCAGCACCACCAGCATCCTCAGGTCTTTGGGCTTCCAAAGGCTCCCAATCCCCATTTTCTGAGCTGGGAAATGAGTTCAGTGCACAGTGAAATTACAAATTGTAATTAGGGTTCTGCTAAAAAGCATTGGTTTTGGTGTTTTGCTTCTCTGTGGGGGCTTGGCAAGTGCAGGTTTGTGTCTTCCTTATTTATTTTATTTTATTTTATTTTATTTTATTTTATTTTATTTTATTTTATTTTATTTTATTTTATTTTATTTTATTTTATTTTATTTTATTTTATTTTAATTTTATGGAATTTCCTGGGCTTCTCCCAGATCTCCCTGCCAGCATCCCTGGAATGGCAGGAGTCATCACATCCCTGAGGCAGCCATACAGCAACAGGAGCAAACCCAGGAATGAAAAGTTAGAGAAAAAGTAACCCCAAGAGAGGCTGAAATGGAGCACGAGTTGAGCTCTGCCCTGGCTGCCCGTTTTTCTGAGAGTTCAGCAGCAAATTTCTTGAGGAAAATGAGAATTAGAAGGATTTCTCCTCTGTGTTGGCATTGCAGAGATGGCAGTGGGAGCCCTGTAGCAAAGGCACTGCAGGATCTCTGCTCTTCTGGGAATTCTTGTGTTGTGCTGAAGGCTTTGCTAACGTTTACTGACCCAAAACGGGGAGCACGAGTTCACTTCTCAAGTTTGCTGCTCGTAAAACTCCTGGGAAATGTGGGTGCCCTGGGAATGCAGGGTTGGCTGGGGTCTGGTTTCAGGAATAGAGGGTGGCAGGTAATCATTGACTGCAGCAGGGAATGTGCCTCTCGGGCTGGTAGCACTTCTGCTCCCGTGTTGGATTAACCCAGAAACTCCTGCAATAAAACCTTCCCTGGCCAAGGTGATTTGTGGGGAAATCCGGAGCCTCCAGTGAACTTTCTCATTTGTCTTTGGCTCTGGCTATTTTCCCTCCAACTTCAGAGGTACAAAAAGGAAAAAAAAAAAAAAAAAAGGAAAAAAAAAATCATTAAAATCCCTTGATCATCACAAGGGGAAATTAAACCTCTGGGCTTAGCCCTCATTTCCCTCAGATTGTCCAGTGATGGGAGCAAAGCTCATTTCCTCCGGGATCCCCTTGGAGCTGGTCACTCCAAGCTGGGGAAGAGGGGAGGGAGCTGGATGTGTGAGTGATTGCTGCAGGAAGGGGCGTGAGGAGATGGGCTGAGATACCGGCCTTGTGTCACAGGGGCATGAAATGAAGCAATCAGGAGCTGGGGGAAATTGTTTACAGACCCAAATAAACAAACTCTCAGCTCTGGAGGGCAAGGCAGGAGCAGGGCCTGGAGGTTCTTTTATCTCCTTCACACCTGGGAGCACAGCCAGGCTCTGTGTGGGGAGGGGGGATCCCCAAAGCCTCTCTTGGTGGAGAAAGTGCAGGAAGGTCCCACTGATGCTGTTGCTTTTGAAAGAATTCGTTTTCAAAACACCTTCAGTCAGTGTTTCCTGCTTGTCTCTGCCTGGGCTCCAACCACACCCTTTGTGGCTGGCTGGCCCCTGTCCTTGTCCCCCATCAGCTGTGGTGGGACCAGAGTGGACAATGATCCTCAGGGCTCTGCTCTGGGTGGTTGTCATGGGCTGGACTCGATGATCTTTGAGGTCTCTTGCAGCCTAAATGGTTCTGTGACTGTGAGGTGACAAGGACTGACCAGGAGCAGAGGGAAGGGCTGGTGTCAGCTGTGTCCCCCAGGAGCAGCAGGAGGCAGGAATAGGATCCATCACCCTGCTGGAGAGAGGGAAGAGGACACTGAGGAACAGCAAAGACCTTGGTTCCCTCCAGAGATGGAGTTGAAGAGGGTAGGAGAGAGCTGGGCTCCACTCTGCTCCTTGCTCATTGTTTGTGCTCTAATAGGTGCAGCAGTTCTGTGCTGCCCCATAAGGGAACTCTGGTGCCCCATTAACCCCTGCAGGGCTGGTTTGGGCAGCATCCACACACCCTGTGAGGTGGGATTGGATGAACAAGTGAATGCTGAGGCCAAGGTGCTCTTTCAGCTCAGCTCGAATGTCATTATTTTGATTATATATTTACCTTGATAGTGCCCCAGTGAACACTTAAACCCCAAACCGGCAGCTGTTAGATGTGACTTCTGCAATCCAGCCTGGGCAGCACTGCTGTTCTCAGATCACTCCTCTGGAACCAAAAGCAGTGCCCAAGAGCTGTGGGAAGGAGGGAGTGGGATTTCAGAGCCATTTCCCTCCTTTCCAGCCCCCAGGCTCGGTTTGTGCAGGGAAATGGCTTTGGGTTTGGGCAATGGGAAGATTCAGGAATCTCAAAACTGCAGGAATGAAGGGAAAAGGTGTCCCCCCAGTGAGCAGAGCCATTGGCAGAGCCTGGGGGGGCTGAACTTGGCTGGAGCAGGGTGTGCCAGCCCCGGGGGCAGGCTGGGAGCCCACGCAGGTGACACTAACACGAGGGGACACTGCCCAGGGGCTGAGTGACAGCCCCAGTGAAGCAGATCGACGTCAGGCGTGAAGGCAGTGCCTTCCTCTGCTCAGATCACAGTCTCACAGGCTCTGAATCATGAGCTTTGCAACCAGCAGGCATAAATTTATACTATACAGATGAGAACTGTGCCTGGGAGACAGAACATCTATCTCCTTTGCACTTATCTGCCACCGTGACACAAACAATCAGAGATGATTCTCTGGCACAACAAACAGCAAAGTGTCTTCTTTGTCTTTGCCTCAAAGGAAAACACTATAACACATCTTTTTGGCCCGTGCTTTTATCACTTACTTTTGTTCAATAATCTCCCTGCCCAATATACAGGATTTGGCCGCGTGTGTGCGTGTGTGTAATAGGAAATCTGCCCTGGCTGAGCAGCGGCGTGGGGAGGAAATAAATCCACTGTCACTGGGGCTTACACAGGCTGCACAGCCCCTGGCTTAACCCCAAAGCTCGGTGCTCATGCTGGATTTTCTGTAGAGCCACAGAGCCTTGGCTTTCTGAGCATGTGGAAGGAGGAGCCCTAAACGGCTCAGAGGAGCTGGGCTGGGCACTGTGGTACCCATGGGTGTGGGAAGGGTAATTGCAGGGTACGGCACTGTCACCATGGCACAGCAAAGGGAAAAAACCTCCTCAGATGGGTCTAACCCATGGATGGGGCAGGATGTTGACTCTGGAACCTCAGAACAGGCAGTGACTCAGCTCACAGGGACCACTGCTCACTCCCATGCAGCGATGGGGCTCTTTGGGGTCATGGCTGTGCTGGAACCTGACAGAAGGACTCTTGCTTTAGCTGTTGGTTGCTTTAGGTGGAGAAATGGAGTAAAATATTTGGGGTCTCTCTCAATTCTGCTCAGAAATGTTTCCAGAGGCTCCAGGAACAGGGAAGAGAGCTCCCTTGGCCTCGGGCAGTGCTGCAGCAGAAGGCTTTGGGGTGTGGCTGTGTGGGTGCATTCCTGAGCCAGGTAAATGGGGACAAATAGGAATGATTCCACCTGGGCACTTCCCTGCCTGGCACAAGGAGCCGTGGGCTGTGCCGCGATTTTTCCAGGCATTAGCAACAGATTCGCTGTTCTCTATTTCAAAAGGAAAAATGGAATCCGATTGTGCCTGGGATGCAGACAGTCCCTCACACAATATTTCCTGCACCTCCTGTCCAGATAAGCCACCTTTTAAGATGATGCATGGCAGCACTTACCTGTTATAGTGTTCCAGCGAGCGAGGGCTGGAGAGATCCACTCCGGGTTCAGTCACCAGGAAACTGATCCATTTCAAACATAAAGTTGGATGAATGGGGCAGGGAAAATGGGAGCCAAGCTCCTAATGGGAAGATTTCACCCCCTAAAGTGTTGTGATGGAGCATTTTGGAAGGGAAAATCAGGGGAAGAACAGCCAGGGGTGAGCAGTGGGAATAGGGAACGGTTTGCTCTTTTTTTTTTATTTTCCCCAAAGGCAAGAAGTGGGGAAAACAGTTCTGGTGTTTGTTGCGTCCCTTTTAGACTGAATTCCAATTTGTTATTAGCATTTTATATTTTCCCTTCAGCTGATGCCGCGAGCAGATTAGGAGCGCCTTATCTGCGCCGCGCTCCGCGGGCTGATCCGGAGGGACGCGATCGTTTACACGGGGCGCTGATAACGCCCCAAGCTCGGTCACTGGGGGGCTCATATTGTCTGCTGGTTTATTTGGAGGGGCTGGGTTTAGCCCTGCCCGTCATCTCCAGCCCTGCTGATCTGCATTCCACCGTGCATCTGGAGGGATTCTCTGCCCCTTCACGCCACCCCAACATCGCGCATCCATCACGCGCTGCTCTCCCAGCAGAGAGCAGCCATGCAAATCACCCCCCTGCAACCCTTATTGATCCCGGTGTTTGTTGATTTACCACCAGTTTTAACCCTCGGGAAGTCTGTGGGGCAGAGCAGGAGGGGCACAGGGTGGTTTCACTGCTCACCCTACAAACTGCTGGCCCAGCTCAGCCCTCCCATCCCGGGGTCACCCCAGGAGCGGCGACGGGCACCCCAAATTCCAGCTAAAGCACACAAATGAAGGATCATTTCCTGGCTTCCCCCAATCAATACCCACTTGATGGTGACTTAAAAACACCAGACAGCTTTCCTAGACCGAAGCCCTTGGATAAATGAAGTTGTCATTGACTTCTGGTGTATCTGGTCGGTGTGAGATCCTAATTAGGACAGGATCACAGTAACGGGGGGAGATAATAGACCCATTGGATCAGGTCTGTCTGCCTGCAGTTGCAGCATATCATCCCCTTGGTATCAACTGGACTCCGTGTTCAGGAGTGAATTGCTCAGCTCATCGCTTGTGATTTTAAAAAAAAATGCACAAAACTGCAGGAAGTATTTCCTGGGAATTTATCAGCAGGGCTTTCGGTTTCCTTTCTGGTGTTCTTTCCCTGCTCTAGTAAAGAAAAGACTTTCTGCTGAGGAATCCAGGCTGCTGAGGAAAATTGTGGTTTTCCACTGCAGAATGGTGCTGATGATGAATTTATCACAGAATCACAGGATGGCCACAGCAGTGCTGCCATCAAACCTTGCGGCCAGGCTGCTCGGAGCTCAGAACTCTCAGGAATAATCCTTGCAGCAGCTTCAGTTCTAGTTTCGGGAGATCTGAGCTCAATCCTACCCTCTCTATTATTCCCTCAAGCTGTGTTTTGTCCCTGCGTTCTGTCCCCAGCTTGCTGCTGCTCCTGCCCTGGAAGCTCCAGGGTTCTCCCGGAGCTGTGTCTGCCCAGCAGCTCCAGCACTCAGCATCCCGGGGAGCTGCTTTGCGCTGCCCACAGATGTTATTTCACACCCCAAACCCTCCGGGTGTGCCCTGCCCTTCTCCCCTGCCCATTGCCGGCTCTGCTGCTGCTCCGAGCGCAGGGCTGGCAGCGGATGGAGGTGCTGGGAGAGCCGAGCTGTTTATTCACTCTGCGGGTGCACAGGGCCCTGGACACATGGAAAAGACTCTTTGATTAACGTCGGCTTCCTCTTGGCACAGTTTGACGGAACAAGGCTGAGACACTCCATTTCAGCGAGCCTGTGTCGAGCAATGTGTATTAGAGAGTCCTCAATTTCACACGTGCTTACTCCTGAGTGAGCTTCGCATAAAAGGATTAAGGAGAGAGGAAGTGCAGAGGAAATGGGATGTTAGACACCTTGTTAAACGGGCTGTCAGGGTTTCTGGAGCGTTCATTCTAACTCTATTCCACTCTACATAGAGGGCAGGCCATTACCCGGGGATCACAGGGGCCTCTCCGGCGCTGCGAGTCACCAATTCCTTTTTAAAAAGAAGAAAGCAAAAGCGGAGCTGAAAATAGTAACGTGTGATTGTTGTCCTGGTTGTCGTGTTGTTCTGGCGGATGTTTCTGCCCCGGGGGGAAGCTGGGATGCGATTTGCAGGAGCTGCAGGTAGCCGACCTTTAGCTGTCCTTCCCCAATTCGGTTCAGTGCCTGGGAGATTGGCCGGGGGGAAAAGTGGGAGAGGAGACCCTGGGGCAGGTCAGGACGGGGGAGATGCCCCGAGGAGAGCAGAGGGCACTAAGGCAGGCAGAGACAGAGACTCTGCTCTGAAAGTTCCCAAAGTGAGAAGTTTCGACACTGGGGTTCCCGTGCTGGGATGGGCTCTGGCTGGTGCAGCAGCGTGTCCCTCTGTTTTCCAGATCTCACCCCAACCTGTGTGGCTTAGACAAGGTTTTCATGGAAAAAAGGAGTGTGTTGCCCAAAGCAGGACACCTTTTCCAGGGGCAGAGCACTTGCCCAGCGTGGATCTCACAGGGGCTGTCAGGGGAAGCGGGTGCTGTGTTCAGGATTTATCAGCAATGCAGCCTCGCATCAGCTTGTTTCCTGGAAGTCAGATCTGTTTAAAGAGCTGTGATGAAACAGAGCTTCAGAATCCACTCTATGAGCATCCAAATTAAAAGCTAAATAGGATGTAGCTTTCAGTTTGGCTGTATCTTCATATGTCAACACTCATTATCCTCATATGTCAGGCAGCCTTCCCTCCACAGCTCTGCTCTCTGCTGGGAGCAGGGATGGGCCCCTCCAGCTCCCAGCCCAGTGCTTTTGGGCCTGGCTTTTTCCTACAGAAACCCCCAGGGGCTGCAGTCAGGAATAATTGGCCAGAATGGCCCCAGGGGCTGCAGCCTTTGCACGGCTTGTGGAAGGAACAGCCAGGTCCTGGTTCTCCATCCTCCTTTACCCCCAAACCATCCTCCTTCTCCCCAAACCATCTTCCTCAAGTGCCCCCCAAACTGCCCTTCCAGTGGGAAGAGAGGACAGCTCAGGCATGGGACATCCTTGGGATCCTCCAGCATCCCAGGGCTGCTCCCTACTGCAGCTGCCCCTGTGCTGTGCTCCCCAACAAAGAACCCTGTCAGCCTCCAGGCTGGGTGGGAAGACAGAAAGCCCAGATAAAATTATTATTCCTGACTTAAACCTGGTGGTGGGGAGGAAGCAAGGAGCAAGGCCATAAATAATCCCACACCTGGCCTTTTAATTCAGTTATCTGCTGGTCAGGAGAGTCGGATCTGCCGTGTGCTGTGGTGGTGCCAAGTTAATTACTTGAAAATGAGTGCCTGGGGTTGGACCAAGAATTTCTCATCAGCATTCAGCTGCGGTGCCATGGCGTGGGGGAGAGCCCAGCGCATGCTCAGGGGGATGAAAGGAAGGGGAGAGGGGCACTGGTGGGTTTGCTTTTCCTCTGAGGAGCCTGGGGGGATTGCAAAAGCCCTGAGCTGGAGGATGCTGGCTTTGGGGGTGCAGGGTTTGTGGGTGCAGGGTTTGGGATGCTGAGTTTGGGGATGCTGGGTTTGTGGGTCCAGGGTTTGTGGCTGCAGGGTTTGTGGCTGCAGGGTTTGTGGTTTATTGTCCAGGCTCAGTGTGGGACTGGTGTTACTGGGGCAAGGTTCACTTTTGGGGTGGAGCCGCAGGGTTTGGGATCAGCAGAGCCAGAGGGGGGCTGAGGGGGTGACAACACCCTGAAAAGCAAGAAAGGGCAGCAGGTCCAAACCACACCACTGAGATGCTGCTCCTTCCTCTGGCTCTGGAAATGCCCCTCTTGGTGCCGTGGTTCTGCTGTGGGTTTGGGATTCGTGGGCTGCTCAGGCCACTGGCAAGGTCCAGCCCTGTCCTTGCCCACCCCACCCCACCGGGGACACCCCTGTCCGTGCAGGGCCAGCCCCGGGTGGGCTGTGAAAGCCTCTCCTCCCCTCCCACCCTCGGCGCTCGCCGGCTGAATACAAATGTGGACATTACAGGGCAGGCAGGGAGGCCAGGAGGTGCAGCTCCAATACTAAACAGCCGGGCCCTTTAAGCTGTTTGGCCAGGCTTTATCGTTAAAGAGGAGGAAAAAAAAACCAACAAAAAACCCCAAAAAACCCTCGTCTCTATAGGATTCTTTGAGTCATTGCTTCTTATGTGTAAACAGAGGGCGGCAGCTTACACAGCAAACTCAGCCTGGAATAGCTTGAGGTGATTAACAGTTGTTTGATTCCTCCAAGATTTCCACATGCTTATGCCAATCCAACTGGGAAAGGCAGGATAAATATTTTGAAATATGCCCCTTCTTTTGTAAATTAGGCATGATGAGTGCTGCTTGGCTGTTCAGCTCGGAGTTTCAGCGTGGGTTTTGTTCAGCAAACAGCGGCAGAAGGGCAGAGCTGGCTGCTGGGGGCTGAGCTGGGGACAGAGGCTGCTGGTGCCAGGCCAGGGCTGCTCACCCTGCCAGGGGGGTTCTGGGGTGTTCACACCCCAATCCACAGGGAGAAGCAGCAGCTGGAGGCACCTGGCACCTTAATCCCCCCAAAACCCCCAAAGATTTGGGTGCCAGCCCTGGGAGATGATGTCAATCTGTCAAAGGCAGCAGAGCCTTTTCCACCAGAGAAAGGTGCTCAGGTGAGCTGGGACAGCTTAACCCCCCGGGAGATACCTGAGGTGAAGGGGGTGGATGGATCCTGGAAAGGGCTGCTGGGGTTTGGCTTGGAAGGGTTGTTTGGGGTCACAGGCACGGCAGGAAAGGGAAATGGGAGAATTAGGATGGATGGCAGCAGGCACCTGCCTGGGCTGCTCCATGGTGTGCAGCAGCTCTGCCCCCTTCCCCAAGAGCCTCCCAGCTGGGGCCTACCCAGGGTAAAAATTTACCTTTTATATTTGTGGTAAAAGAAAACTTTTTCTCTGAATTGAGTTCTGGCACCCGTAGTTCCTTTGTTTGTCTGGGGTAGTAAACCACAAAGAAATCACTTGAAGCACTGAGGGTCTGCTGAGCAGTTCCTCTGTTCATTCCCATTACAGGCGAGGAGAAGAATATCTCAGATTTAGTCCCAGTTTTATAACAACACTTCCCAACCCACCTGGGGACCATGAAAGTTCTTTACCTGCATTAATGAAGACACCAGTGCCCCCTCTGATGGGACAGTTAGGTTTTATCTCCCCTCTGCATGTGGCCAGACTGGGAATGGCCTCCCTCAGTGTCACAGTTGGGATTTTAGCCAGCAACCGGAGAGTGTTGGGGTCTCAAATTCCCATCCTGGTGTGCCTGGAAGAAACTTATTCCTATCCTTCACTTTGGTTTTAAAAGTTTTGTTTTACCTCGATGTTCCTTCTCCCAGTGACCAACCCACTCTCAGCTTCCCTAAAACTGAGCTTTCTTTGTGAAATCTACTCTCAAAAAAATCTCAGAACTTCTGGACCATACAGCAGCAGAAATATTAAGGCTGAAGGGAAGCACTTTATTTGCCAGATAAATAGGCTGGGTGACACTTTGGATATGTAGAAGGTGGTGAATAATTTCTTCTGCTTGGGCTATATATCCTTAGAGGACTCGATGAATTTTTCATTCTGGAAGATGTGTTCAGGTCATTAATTGCAGTTTGCCACAGGTCTGTTCCACTTTTGTCTGGGTAAAGCCTATCTCCTTCAACATACAACTCATTTACCCTTTGTAAGCTATGTAACATTTGCATTGTAAATTGGTTAGCTTAACTTAATACAGCAGTAACCCCAGGAAACCTCTGCAGAGGATCCTACGTGTGCTGCTGGAGAAGACAGAGCCTTTTCCTGAGCCGGGGGGTTTGGGATCCTCCCTCCCCACAAACCCGGGGCTCCTGCCCCATCCCAGCCCCTCCAGCTGCAGCCAGCAAAGCCCCCATGCTCAGGGTTTTGAGCTGGAGCTGCACTGAATTCTATTCCCAATCCACCCCCAGCTCCCACTGGAGCTCTGTTGGGACCCCGTGCCTGGGAATTGTCCCCAGACCCCACAAAGTCGGTGCCTCCAGGAGGTGCTTGGGGCTGTCTGGAGCTGTGGCCTCGTGCCCAGCCTCCAGTTTTGCTGGAGCTCTGCCCCAGATGCCAGGAAATGATGGCTGGGAAGGTGCAGGATGCTCCATCTGCTGTCCCAGCTCCCCAGGAAGGGCTCACAGAACCACAGAACGGTTTGGGTTAAAAACCTCATCCAATGCCACCCCCTGCCACGGGCAGGGATGCCTTCCACTATCCCAGGGTGTTCTGGACCCCATCCAGCCTGGTCTGGGACATTTCCAGGGATCCAGAGGCAGCCCCAGCTTCCCTGTGCCAACCCCTCGGCATCCTCACAGATAAGAATTTATTCCTAACATCCAACCTAAATGTTTTGTCAGTTTTGAGCCATCCTCCCTTGTCTTGTCACTCCACGCCCTTGTCCAAAATCCCTCCCCAGGTCTGTTGGATCCCCTTTAGGCATTCCCCAGGCATCAATCTCCCAGCACAGGCAGGACTGCAGGCAGGACCCTTTACACTGCCCCTTCCTGCAGCCTCTATTTGCATGAAACAAACCCAAATAATTGAAGCTGCTCCAATGCCATGAATCCCTCAGAGCGAGTGACATCTCTGGGGTTCCCACAAGCAGTGCAGAGAGGAACAGGACACAATAAGTATAAATTGAGAGAGCTCCAGAGATTGGAATAAGAGCTGTGAAATATTGCTCAGGGCCCGAGAAGCTCCTCCAACCCATTTTCTGAGCTACCTGAGGGACAGGGGCCGAGACTGGCAGACAGCAGGAGCCAGGAGCAGCTGAGTCAAACCTGCTGTCCCAGTACTTGTGGCCTCGTTGGAGGCAGGAAAATTCTGAAAGTTTCTTTTCTGCGAGGTTTGCTGGCCCACTTTTTAAAGTGAAGCAGTGTGCAGGGGCTCAGGCAGGCAGCAAAGCTTTGGGAATCTTTCTTGCAAGAGGAGTCACAGCAGTGTGGGGTGTTTGTCCCCCCACAGCAGGAGCAGAGTCTCAGTTTGGGGGTCTCTCCTGGCCCTGTGGCAGCCTGGTTGTCCCCTGGGGAGCAGTGGCTGTGCTTGGTCCCTGTCACAGCAGAGGAAGGAAAACCAGCCCTGCACTGAGGCTTTGTCTCCTGGATTCCCTGAGGGATCCCTGTGGATGAGAACTGCCCAGGGAAGGAGTTATTGCACAGTTTGGTGGCTCGGTACTGCCTGGTTGGTGCTGGAGGTGTTTACTCATCACAAAGTGACCCGTTTGTATATATTTTATAGAAATAAAACCGTGCGAGAATTAGCACAGCCTCCCCCTCCCACAGCAATCAGCACCTCTGCCTTCCTCATGGCTGAGCTGACACCATCAAATCTGGATTTGCCATGAAGAAGATCTCCAAGAGGTCCCCTCGGTCCGTGGTTCAGAGCTGTGTGCCTCCCCCCTTGCTGCCCATCCCTTGGATCTGTTCTGGGATTGGGATGGGGAGGAGTGTCTGGAAGGTGGCAAGCAGGGGAGGGGATGTTAAGTAGTACCTTTAGCTGAATAAATCAGGGAGGTTGCCAGCAGCCTGCCACAGTAAATATGCATGTTAAATCAAATCAGATCTGCTGCAATAGGAAAGATTTAATGGTAGGGGTTTGTTTGCTCCCCACCATAAACACGGAGATGTGAGCACTTCATGGTGAGAACATCTGTGGACTGGGCAGGAGGTGTCAGGAGCTGGATCTAACATGCAAGGCTTCTCTTCTGTGGCCAATTAAACAAATTGCAGCAAAACAGCATTTTATTAGTATTTGCCCATAGCAGTCGCCTGCTGCAATAAATTTCCTTCAGGCACTCTGGAGGAAGGGGAGGATTGGCAGGGAATGGGGGGAGAACTCACGGCGGCGCAGCCTCCGGGGCCGCTCCAAAGTGCCTGTCTCCAAAAACAACTGCTCTGCTTTATCATAAACATGCTGAGTTATGAGCTGCTCTGCACAGAGCCCTGCACAAATAATAATAATGAGGAGGAGGTAAGAGGCAGGGCTGCTTTCCCAGAGCACTGGGGACCTACAGGTCTGGGAACAAAACTTAGCCCGGTGCCTCTCCGCTCCCCCTCGGTTTAATTACAGCCGAATTTCTTTTAGAGTTCATCTTTGCCCATTTGGCCTATCCCATCCTTTTATTCACATGTGCTTCTGCTTTTAAGCACAACTTTTGTCTCTTTTGCAGTTTCTTTCCTTTTATTACTATTGCTTTTAAGGGAGAGCCTGTCTTTACTTTTTTCCCACGCAAACGGGGGCTGCAAAGTCGGCCAAATCCATCCCCAGCATCGCTTTGCTGGCAGTCCTTGGGATTTCTCAGGTCTGAATATGCCAACACATTTCTTGGCTGAGGGCCTGGCACAGTTACAGGCAGGAGCTGATGTTTCTCAGTGTGGTATAGCCGAGGCACCTTCTGTGTCTTACATGTTTTGGATGATGGAGAGCTCGAATGAGCAATAGACACACTTTTTTTTCTTTTTCCCCTTTCCCTTTTCTCTCTTTCCCTTTTCTATTCTCTTTCTTGGGCCAAAGCACCACCATCCAGTTGATGGATGCCCCATCCCCACTGATAACCAGCGCTCTCATCTCTCTCCCACTCCAAGGGAGGAAGCACTTCAGAGCAAACCATCCTCTCCAGAGAGGTCCTGGGACGATGGCAAGCACCAATAAATACCCCAAATCGCTGAGGTTACAGCAAACAGATGGTGTTCTGCTGCACAGGCACTCTCTGCCGGGGAAGTGCTGCAAGAAATGACCTATTTGTTGCTTGGTTATCTCCATATTTTACGTTGGGAGCACCATCCATATCTAAGCAGTGTCACCGTTATCCCGGGAATTCCTCATTTCCCGGCGCAGTTATCGACAGCCCGTGCTCCCAGCAGCCTCCTGTTGCTGTTTGCTCTTCCCCTCCCAGCTCTCCAGTGATCAGGTAAAGAGAGGAATAACTCCCCCTGCACTGCTGATTGATAGCAAATTAATATCCAACAATCACCTCCTTCAAAATGCGCCACCTGACAGCCACCTCAAATACAGAGTTTCTCTCCTTTTCCTTTCTCCAGAACAAAATCGAGGCAGCAGGTTATTAGTGGACATTAATTATCTGTTTTTAATGAATTAGCTGACCAGCCTGGCTGCTGATGGATTACACCTATGAAATTATATTGCTGCTGAAACACAGAATATGTTTAGATGGCATCAGCCTCTTGACTTAAGGATGGATTTGATTTATACTTCATTAGCATAATTCCTCACACACGGCTTCTTTGGGGAAGAAAATTAGTGTCTAACCAGGAGCTAACAAGTTTAATGGCTTGCTTGGAGGAAAACATAACCATTGACTGTGAATAGGCAACTAGAGGCATTAATATGTTGTTGTTGTTGTTGCTCTTGGGTTTATGAATCTATATTTGTAGGGGAACATTCCTGCAGTGCTGCTGTGGTTATGTGGGAGAGGGTGGAATTTCCCTGTGTGTGTCTAACTTTGCATCATGCAGGGAGGTGTTGGTGTTGGCCAGGCTGCTCAGGGTGCAAAATGACCTTCCCAGCGCTGACTGGGATGAGAGGCCACATCCAGCATTCTCCTGGGTTTGGATAACAGTGTCTGGACACTGCACATGGAGAGGGAGCCCTTGGGCTTCCACAATTCTCATTTATTTCCATTTTGCAAATGCTGTGTTTACTGCTGGTTGCCTGCTCAAGTTTTCTATCACAGAAGGCTTTGTTAAATAGCTGGGGAGACTCTATTCCTCTTTCCTCTCCTCTCCAAAAATGAACCATCCTTTTTTGTTCTTTAAATTATACCACGTTAGCAGACAAACAGCACAAGAAATCAAAGCAGTCCAAGACATCCAGGTGGGGTGCAGGAGTGAGATGAGCTCAGCCAGTGGGAACACACCCTCAGAGGAATGAGAACTTGAAATGCTGGGATGGAGAGGGACAGAGGGAAGAGGAGGATGGCTGCACTGAAACCAGAAAGCACAAACGCTCCAGAACTTTGTGCTTTAAACTGCTCATGGCTTTTAGTTTGCTGGTGATATTTTAGGGGGGTTTAATTATGTTTTGTACCTGCCCGATCTGGAGGGCTCTGGCTCTGGAGGATCCTTCCAGTCCCTGCTGGGGGCTGGCAGGTTCTCCTCCTGTTTGGCATCCTGACACCTCGGGCTGTGATTAATGAGGTGCTCTTCCCTGCGCCCTACAAATCCCTGTTAGATTTGGTACTTATTAATTACAGCACAGCACCATCAGCACGTTTAGAATTGGGGTCCCTGCTTTTCTGATTCCCTTCCTCTTTCATGTTCCTTTTTTTCCCCTGGTTCCCTCTCACCTGTGTCTCCTCCTGCTCGGGGCTGGCTGATGGATGAGGTTTCAGCAGCAGTGGATTCCACGCTGGCTGAGCTGAAGGTCAGCGCTGGGAATGGCTCCAGAAAAAGCAGCTGTTCAGCAATTCCCACCTCCAATCCAGTGTCCAGCTCCCCCCACAGCCTCTCATCTCGAGCCAGCTCCCTCACTCATGCCCAAACCCAGGGCTTCTCCACCACTGCATCCTGCATCCCTCCTTGATTTCATAAAACGTTTTATTGTTCAGGCTTGGTTCGTCCTCCAAGTTAAAAAATCCCTGCTCAGTGCTGAGCTCTGGGGTATCCTCAGGGAGAGATCAGAGTTGATCTGTAGTTGCTCTGCTGTTGTCAACACTCCCATTCCTCTCCTCACTCTTAGCTGGGTTGGAGGCAGGACAGTGCCCAGTTGGTATTTCTTCCTAATCCACCTTTATCTGGAAAAACCTGATGCCTGTGATGGGAATAAAGTGAGGACCTGAGAACAGAAACCGAAACACTGATGGTTTTAACTGGAATTTGTGCTGGGGCAGGTGTGGGTTGTGTGCTGGGCATGGCACAGCCAGTAAAGGGCACGATTTGGCCACTAAAGGGCACAATTTGGCCAGTAAAGGGCACGTTTTGGCCACTGAGGTGTTGTAGAGGCTCTGTTCATACCCTCGTTGTGCTGGTTCCAGCTCAGACTCCGCCACTGATTGGAATTCAGGGTGGCTGCACCCAAGGGACAGCACCAGGCTGTGTCACCACCCCTGTGAGTGCAGTGGGGGCTGTGTGAGGGTGGCAGTGCCGGCAGTGAGAGCCCTCCCCAGCACACGGGACACTTTGATTTCCCTGTGGCTGCACCTCTCCCGGCATCCAGACGTGCTAACAAACCAGCACACACCTCCCTGCCCGGAGCCTCTCACCTGATAAACCCCTGGCAGGAAGGGGCAGGCACGATAACGATGCAAACACAGCCCCCTTCCCGTGGCTCTAAAACCCTTCCCTGATAACAGCATCGCTGCTTTATCCCCAGCCGCTGTTTAGCTCCTTTACACGACCGAGGTAAACACCACAGTAATTTATACTGTCCTCCCCGATCAGCTTCGCCCTCTTTTACATCTTGCCTGGCAAATAATAAGGCAGCCCACAAAGCCATTTGTTTCCTAATGACAGGGGTTTCCATAGTGAGCAGATTAAGGAGGAGGAGATTAGAAGATTATACACCAGGCAGGACTCACAGGTTTATGGGGCTTTGGAGATCCAACGATTAATGCATTTCATAAATGAAACTTTCTCTCCTGACAGGTAGAACGGAGAGAACCGGGTGTTTTAGTTGGCAAAATTTATTTAGCAATTTTCGTTGAGGGTGCTTCGAGCACCCGGACAGAGCTTGTACATTGTGCAATTATCAGGTCCCGCTGCTCTGATGTTGATAAGGGTTGGTGGATTTTTTTCCCCATCAAATTTGCCATGGATGAACCCTGGGCGAGCTCTGCGAGCTGTGTCTGCCCAGGCTGAGCCTGTGCCCTTTCCTGTGAGGGTGCCAGGGTGCTGGGATGGCATTAATTGCTTTCTGTCTTCAGTGGAGTAAAGAGAAAAGCTCCTTTTCTATCAGAGGAAGGAGCAGAGCTGCTTTTCCACGGGGGCTGTAGGTGCCAGACGTGGTGTTGTTATTTATCATGGCACTGTGATTACAGCCCAGCCTCTCTGTGCTGGGCAAGGGGTGCCAGGGGATGTTCAGGATCTAAAATACAGCAGGGGAGGACATGGAGATAATATCTGGGACAGGTATTGGGGCAAATATCTTCAGTGGAAGGACTAGGAGGCTCAGGAAACCCCAAATCCTCCTAAATCCTATGGGAAGCAGCATGGCTGCTAAGGGTGAGCACAGCAGTGTGTTGGTGCCCTGGGGCAGAGGGGTGCAGGGGGTGTTTTAATTCCCCACACAGAATCCCAGCTTTGCATCAGGAAGCTGAAAATGTAAAACCTGAAAAACTCAGGGAGGGACCCAAAATATCTTTTATAGCCTTTGGCCAAAAGAAAGTGAAAAAGGAAAAAAAAAAAAATTGGGAAAGAAACTGTGACAGTGTTCTTCTCTTTAATTTTTCTGATGAAAAATCAAAAGAGCAGGAAAAGAAAAAGCACTCGCTTTCATTTCGTTGAAAACCCAATTTTCCACGAAAAGTAGGTTTCAATGGAAAATTTCCACCTCTCCCCTCTCCCTCATGAATTGTTTCAGCATTCTCTCCTCACCACAGCCTCTGGGAGCCACCAAGGGCCACCTCAGAGCTGGAGGAGAAGGATGCAAAGAGCCATTCCCAGGGAGCCAGGGGGACAATTCCCAATGAGGTGCCTGAAAGGGGCTGGGGACACTTTGGATTTTGGCAGCCTGAGCCTCATCCAGCCAGGCCAGGAGCTTGCCTGGGCTCCTCTGTGGTGTCTGCAGCACCAACACCTCCCTGGCACTGTGCTCACCTGGCAGAGCTCAGTGCCAGGGCAGTGTCCTGGCCTGGGTGTGGCTGAGGAGAACCTGAGGGTCATCAGGGAAAAGTCCCCTGAGGAATTCAGGGACTCTCTTGGCATCAGCATCCGAGCTGCTCCTCCTCCACACACAGGGCAGGGCTCAGGGCAGCTCTGACAGAGTTTGGTGGTTTGTTCTTCACCCAGTCCCAGAGAAGCCACAGATTCCACAATTTCTTTAGGGAACCCCCTTTCCCTCTCCCTGGAGCTGGTTCCTGCTGTCTGTGCCAGCAGAGACCTTCTCCAAGACCATCCTTCTGCTCCTTTTCCCCATTGCTAAAGTAATTTTCAGCTGCCTGTTGCAAATGACCAAAAGGGCTCAAAGGAAGCCACTCTGGGCTGGTTTCAGCCAGGCTGAGTTTCCATCCAGGCCAGTGGCAGCCTGGGCTCCAGAGCAGGGGCTGCAGTTCCTCCTTCCCAGACAACTCAATCAACTTTGGCTCCTCCACCAATCCCCCAGCCCTGCCAAAAGGGACAATGGGGACAGGGCTCCTGAAGCCCAGGGCTGGGGGAGCCCTGTCAGCCCGGATTACAGGCATGCTTGGGAGTTAATTAAATTACAATTTGCTGTGCTGCCAGTTTACACGAAGCTGCAACATCTGTGGAGGGACAGAGCTGGCCAGGGAGCTGCTGTCCTGCCTCTGGGGCTGGGACCTCCACCTGCTCTCTGCCAGGGCTGCACAGAGAAGCACACGAATGAAAGGAGCCTGATACCTGATACAGTCATATCTGTGGCTGTTGCCTTTAGTTTGAAAAAATCTTCAAGTGGAGTGGGGGAAGCTGTTAGTCCCAGGAACTAACTGGCACATCAGGTAAAGTTCAGCAGTGCCAATTTGTAAAATATTCTTTTTAAAAACGCGCTAGAAGAATATTTGTGGGGGTCTTTCTGCATTTTCTTTAAGCTCTTAAGGCTCCGTTTTTTAAGGCTTTCCTCCGTGACCACTGGTTTTATACATCTATTGAATTTTCCTATTTTCCCTTGAATCCAGGAGCTTTAGGAAACTTGTAAGACTCTCACAAGGTGGCAATAGTTTGGAAGTCCACAGGCAGTGCCTCTGTCCCTGAATTTCGCTGTTTTCAAGGCAGAGGGCTCTGAATCCGCCAGTCTTTTGAATCTGCTGGTCAACCTCTCTGATTTTCCTTTCTGTTTTCCCGCTTGCAGCCAAATTATTAAAGGCTGGGAGCAGGAGCTCCGCTGCAGACAAGTGCAGGCACATGCTCACAACCTGAGGAGTAGCAGGCGAGCACTTCTGCGGTAATAAGCTCCATGCTGTGCTCAAAAAGGGCACTTAATTTTTCATTCTTAAACGCTGTGATGTTCTTGTCTTCCGGCTTCACCAAAACTCCTCCATGGAGATGGATGGGCCATGCAGAACACAGTTATCAGAAAGATTAAGCCAGGACTTGTCATTTTTTATATCAGTGAGCAGTCAGGTTGACGAGTGATGTCCTCTTAGCTCCTGGGATGCGTCCGGCACCTTTAGTGCCAGTAGTAAAAAGGACTATAAAAAATACCATAGAAGAAAGGGTAATGATGAAATTTAACTGCTCCCTAGCACACACCTGGGGTCTAGTAATCTGGAAATGGGGGGTTCAGGTGCTTCATCTTTTACTGCCTTGTCCTTGTCTGTAAGTTTAAGGTCCTTCCACTGAACCATAACATATTGTGGTCACTGCCAAGAGCCAGTCCTTGGCCCCTGGGCAGGCAGGCAGGGACAGCTCAGCACAGGCAGGGGATGCTGAGCCCTTCTGCCTCCATCCAGCTGGAGGAGGAGGTGCTCAGCTTGGAGGGTTTCACCCCAAACTGGGACATTTGCATGGGGGCATCCTCATGGCAGCTTCATCCTCCTCACTCGCTTCTTGTATCAGCAAAGAGAGCCTGGTCAGAGCTGGTGGGTGCACAGACACCTGGGCAGGTGAGGCCCTCTCCCTGCCTGAGGCAGCATCCCTCAAAGGCCAGGGAGGTAGCTCCATGTGCTGCACATTCCCAGTCAGCTTTACTTTATCATATCCCAGGACTGCGGCCCGTTATTAATCTAAGAAACAACTGATACTAAATGATCATGCTACATTAAATTTATAGACCCTTGCATATAGCTGCTATTGATCTTTTCTCAGGCATCATAAATATGTGATGGAGTGTGCATGGCAATGCTTTCCCCCCTCTCCATTAAAGGTGGTTAAACTTTTCATCTCTGGGGCGGAAATGGGCGATGGGTCTCTGCGGGCAGGGGCAGCCCAGCCAGATCATTTGTGTTTTAATTACTGGGAGGTGCAGAAAGCTTCAGCAGAACAGGAGGGAAGAGCTATTGCCTTCCTGCTTTCCCTAACTTGCCTCTTTTCCTCTCCTTGCCCAGGATCTGTCACTTTTCCTTGTCCATCTGCTGTCCCCAAAGGGATGCAGCGGTGTGATGGTTTTTAATCCCACATTCCCAACCCTGCCCCACTGCTGAGGGCCCCAGCAGCACAGCAGAGCACGGAGATCATTTACAGAACACAGACAGGGCTTGTCCTGGATTCGGGAGAGCAGCTTTCCCCCACCCAGGCGCTGTCCAGGCTTTTCTGTGGGTGACAAACCAAGGGACACCTCCCCCTGCACGGCCCCGAGGGGCACCGAGGCCACCTGGGGGAAACACCCCGACCCTCCCTGCAGTGATACGAGCAGGGAAGGGAGAGCTGCGAATCATCCTTCGGCATAGCCTGGAACAACTTATATCCTAGAGCCATCTAGGGGCGGAATCCCGGCTCCATGGAGCCGAGGGGAGCAGAGCTGGGGATGCAGCCGGGGGGGCACCCTCACACCACCCTGTGCGCCCCCCAAACTCGTGCTGATACGGGAATAATTCCTGATAACGGGGAATATCTGCGCAGCAGCACCCGGGGCAGGGGCTCTGCCAAATCCGTGCTCAACAAAGGGCTTGGAAAACCGGCTGGAAATCTTTTGGCTTCCTTGCTTTTGTTGATAACCTGTGATGTTTTTCAAGAACTTGGAGCTTGAAGGAGCCTTGGCAGCACGAAAGGTGCAAAGGCCAGAATCTGTCTAGGGAAGGATGTGTAAGGAAGGTCTGGGAGTTTAGAAACAAAAGCCATCCTTGGCTGAGCCCCCCTGTGCAAGGCCAGGAAACACCTCTGGCTGTGCCTGGGAGGGCAGGGGGGCACCAGGGCTGTCCCTGCCCCGTGCCCAAGTGTCCCTGTCAGTAACTGAGATGCCCAGCTGCCCTCTCCTGCCTTTCCTGCCCCTTTGCCTCTTTTCCCTGCAAATTCCCCGGGAGCCTGAGCTCAGATCCAGAGACATCCCACAGCTCTCTTGCACTCCCTGTCTGAGGAATGGGGTCAGTGGTGCCTCTGCAGGGCAGCTGAGAACACAGCTGAGGGGTCCGGGGACCCTGGGCCAGGAGGTGCCACCAGCGTGCCCAGGGTCCTCCTGGCAATTAGTTCCACTTGTGGTGGCAGAGAGGGGATAGCTGGCGAGCAGCACAATACCCTCAGTCTAAATTATTCCTCCTCCTCCTCCACAAATGTCATAGCAGAGATTAGCCATCATGTGTCCTTAAGTATCCCATTTATCCCAAATGACTCTGAGCATGTTAACTGCATTTAGATTAAAATGAGCCTTTCTACCCACAGCATCTCCCCAGGCTGGCCCAGCCCCTGCCTGGCCCCTCATTCCTCACGGCAGAGCTGAGGATGTGGAGATACCTGGGAGCACAGCACTGTCACAGCAGTTCCATCTGCCCACAAAAACACTGTTCCAGGACAGCTTCAACCCCTACAAAATTCTCTTGGTTTTGGTTTGCCAGTCGTGGATTCCTTTTCAATTAACCTCCAAAAGCACCAATTAAAGAGAACAGTGCCATGATCACGTAAGAATAGGCTATGCCAAACCCTCTAGAAGTGTTTTAGCACCAAAAATTAATGATGAAGGTCAAAAGCAGGTTGCAAGGCAGAGTCAGCTTTGAATGGGAAACCCCTGAATTAATGTAAGCACGAGCCCGGAAAGTCTGCGGAAAATTTGAGGTAGATTTAATTAAGCTCCTAATTATGCAGCCAAGTTTGTCTCTGCTAAAGAGTTTCAAATGTGTTGGAGTCCCAGTTTGAAGGCAAAGTCTGCACATTGAACCCAAACATCTTCCTTGGCTTTGTGACTCCCTGCAGGGGGGTTTTGCTGGTTCCCACTGGTCGCAGCCCAAACCCCAGGCAGAGAGCAGAATAAATCCCTGCCCATCCCAGTGGGAGCACCCCAACCTGGCCCAGCTGGGGACCACCCATGCTGGGGACCACCAGCAGGGCACAGGGTGGCTCCCAAAGGCCATCAGGGCAGTGTCACCCCTGTCCCCTGTCCCTTCCCTGCCACCCACCCCTCCACACCCGAGCCAGGCTGGAGGGGACAGCTCAGCCCTGGCTCTGCTGCTGTGGCTGAGTCACCAGCACTGCAGCAAGGCAGGAGAAGCAGGTTGGAGAGCAGAACACAGAACTTGGAGGAGCCCTCGCTGCTTTTCTCCTCTCATTAACGTCCCCCGGGGCCCGCGGTCTCTTTAGTGCTAACACAGTAACGAAGGCCACAGCCTATTAATTGCAGTGACAATGATAAAGGAAGAGTCAGAAGCAGCTATTTGTCTTTCATGTAACCTCGTGCATCATCACAAGATAAATGAAAACTCATTTTCTGCTTTGATTCAGTCTAATTTTTCAGGGCCCCCAAGGCAGGTTACAGGAACTGTGTCGCTTCATCCCCATAAAAGTGGCGTCCCCGGGGTTCAGGGGTCAGGGAAAGTGCAGTGCCAGGAGCTCCTGGCCCTCCCCAGCTCCCAGGGGTGACCTAAAAGCAGGAAGGGGTCTGCTGCTCATCATCATTAAATCCCCATTGCAAGGTGTTGTCCGGGCCCTGATGGATGAGGCACATGGCAGAGGGACTCCCTGTCCCCAACACCCCATGTCACCTGCCCAGGGGACACCTGGGCTGTGCCCCCGTGCCCACACACACAGGTCAAGCCCTCACTTTCTACAAAGGCTGGTCCAGGCTGGGAAGGAGTCTGAGTGTTGGGCAGGAAGGTTTGCCAGGAATACGGAGCAAAACACCTCACTGAGGCAGAGAAATTGAAAAAGGGCAGAAAGGTAATTTCTGTAGGGAATTAGCCCATTCTAATCCAGAGGAATCAAACCCCCATCATGCCTACTGGCCGTGCCTCTTCTGAAAGTGTCAGTGCTAACAGTGTACAGTGCATTAACTTGGTTAATCAGGATATAACCCTGCCTGCACGCTGCACCGACGTCTCCCAAAACAGCTCTCCCCTTTCTGCGCTACGTAACACACATTTCCCTCCTGGTACCAAAGAGAGCTGAAAATAACCTCAGCCTCGTCCCAGGGCTGGCAGTGGCAGGGCCAGGGGCTCCCATATGTCCAGGTTTCCCAGGCTGGAGGCTGTGCCCAGGCAGGGCTGGCCCCGTGCCCGCCTTTCCGGCCATCCGTCAGCCCACCCGGCCTCCAGCCGAGCCCTGGCACGGCTGCACCAGGCTCCAGAGCTGCTCCCTGCGAGCCTGGGAATGACAAATCCCTGCCTGGAGACGGGGGAAAGGCAGCTGAAGGGAAGGGGATGGGGCTGTAGGCTCCCATTGTCTCAGGGGTTGGGTGACCCCACAACCCCTCTCTCTTTTTGGCCAGGTTGAGCGTGGCTGATAAACAGGATGGGTTCCAAAGACAAGAGGGAGTGATTAACCTGGCATTTTATAGGGTTTTACCTGGTGCAGGTGTCCAATCGTGGTTACAGGGCAGGGGGCTTGACCTTCTAAGTCTAAGGTCTTGAACCAACGGGGCTTAATTATACAAATTTAATTTGTATCATTAAATTCGGCACAAAAAAGTCTTGCTTCCAGGACTGAGGATGCAAAATTCTTCAGGTTCAGGAGATGCCTTGGGAAGGTGAGGAACCAAGGGGGTTTAATTAGCATCCTCCTAACATCCCACCTCCCAAGGCCTCAGGTTTATTCCCTCTGTGTGGGGAACCTGGGCTAAACCCTGATCTGTCCCAGGTAATTTGGCTGCACATCCCAGCACCCCCAGGCAGGCCAGGCAAGGCTCTGCCGTGCAAAAACCCCATGGATTTGAACTCATAATATCATTTATTTCCTAAATGCTGGATAGGAAAATATCACATGGGCATTTCCCCAGTGCTGATTTGCTCCAGCTGAGGCCACTGAGGAGCCTGAGCTGGGGGAGATTTGAATGTTGTTGGCATTCATGGATTTGTGCTTTGCTGTTGTTTTCGACTTATTTTATTTTTTTTAAAGGCAAAACAAAACTTGGAAAAATTTTTAAACTCAGCTGGGAGTATTTGATAGCTTGGGATTTGAGGACAGCAGCTGAGCAGTTGGGTTGGAGCCTCTCCCTGTGGTGTGGGCACATCCCTGGCCTGGAATGGGGCACTTCCAGCAGCTCCCTCTGCAATTCCTGCCCCAAGGCTCCAGCAGGGTTTGCAAACTCAGGTCATTTAACAGCTGTGTCCTGCATGAGAGGTGCTTTAAGGACCCACTGCTCAGCTGAGATGCTGAAATGATGCCCGGCAGGTGACCCTCAGGGCAATTCCCCCTGGACAGGAGCTCACCCCCGGCTTTGTCCAGGTGAAAATCCATCCCTGGTGAAATCAAAGGTTTCCTCTGGGGCTGGGATGTCACTCCTCCATCTCCTGGGCGGAAAAACTCTGGAGTTACACCAAAGGGTCGTGCAGGGAGATCTCCAGGAGGTCTGGGCGGGAGGAGGAGCAGAGCCAGGGTCAGTCCCAGCCTCCTTGGGATGTCACAGGGGGTTGTTCCTCAGGTTTGTTTCTATCAAAGCCCGCAAACAGTTTTTAGAAGAAAGCCTAATTTCCCACACTGGCATTTCCTGAGGGGATTGTGTTTCCTTTGGAGGACTTTTGGCTTTGCTTTTCACCCTTTTGAAGTTAGTTATTATCAGGGTTCTGCGGTTCCTTAATTATTCTTCTCAGAAGCACGGAGAAAGAGGCATTTTTCATCTGAAAATAAGGCAAGAGCTGTTGTTATTTGGCTTTTCTCCTTTGTAACTTTTATTTAAAGAAACAGAGAGAGAAGTGGGGCAGCAAAAAGGGTCTTAGGGAGCAAAATGAGGAATTAAGACCAAATAAACACAAATTGTTCTGCAGCAGGACAGGAAATGTGCATTCTTCTTCCATTTTCTCCTGTTCAGGAGGGAGGGGGGAAGGCTTTGCTAACACATTCAAATGAATTTGATATTCAATCAATGAAGATTAACTTGCCCAAGGTAAGATGGTTTTTACATTCATAAGGAAGTCAAATACGATTATGCATATGAGGAAATTATACAGAGATGAGTAGAGTATAATGTATGATAATTATTTGAAAGGATATACTTACACACTGATTAGCATATCTTGAAGACCAGACAGAGATGGAAGAATAGAAGGTAAAGAGATTCCTCAAGATGAACAAACTGTGCAAAACTCACTCCCCAAAAATCATAGAAGTTGGTTGGAAATAGCATTTTTCTCACGGATGGCAACCTTAAAAAAAAAAAAATCCCTCACAAGTTCACCTCTTGATTAGAAATATTTTTTAAAGTTTATTCAAATCAAGCATGTGGAACTTGGCTGAGAATATCCCTGTGCAGAGGAAGGATGGACACAAAGAGATGAAAGGGGAAGGCCAGCAGGACATCCACGTGCCTTTCCCAGGGTTGGAGCACACGTTGTGAGCCTTCCCTGCCACCAGAAGGAAACAGCAGGAAGAGCTTTTCCCGAGGGAAGGCAGCTCCAGCTGTGCCAGGATCCAGCACCTTTGGCTCCATCAGGGTCGTGTTGGCTGGGGATGGCTGGGTGCTGCACTTTGGCGTGGTTTGGTTTTCCCTTCCTGGCTGGAGGGATGGGAAAACAGCATTCCCATCTTTCCAGAGCCAAAATAGTTCACAATTTAAGTAAAAAAAAAAAAAAAATGGAGAAAAATCTGTCCTCTGAATTCATCAGCAGGATGCTCGATGCGTGGATGTGTGGAGAGAGCAGCTGAGGTGGGGTTTGTGCAAAACACAAATTATATTTTAAATTGGGGAAATATTGGAGCTGCTTCAGCAAAGGCAAAACAATGAGCACAGCCCCAGGAACTCCCCTGAGGATCCCAGGGCAGGAAGGATCCTCCAGGCAGAGGGCAAAGGGACCTTTGAGCCCTTCCTCCTCCCTAGGGCAGAAAACACATCCTGGAATGAAAATATTCCTGTGTCTGGGGGTGTTGTGTGGCGGTGGGTGATGTCCAGCCTCTGGAAGGGGATGATCCAGACCTTGTGGAAGATGTTCTAACAGAGTTTTGGGGCTGGTGGAACTTGCAGAACCCATCTGAGGAGTTGTGGGGGCTGTGGGAGG
The DNA here is from genome assembly GCA_013398615.1 of Brachypodius melanocephalos. Classification (NCBI taxonomy): domain Eukaryota; kingdom Metazoa; phylum Chordata; class Aves; order Passeriformes; family Pycnonotidae; genus Brachypodius; species Brachypodius melanocephalos. Next base: position 1,458,948 of record VZSR01002145.1, on the reverse strand, counting down.
TGGGCTGAGGACTGGCAGTGGCAGATTGCTCCAGTGCCATGGTGGCTCAGCCTCCCTGAGCAGAATTCCACAGACATGGAGGAGCTTCTCCCCTGCCAGCCTGCAGGACAGCCAGTCCTCTCCAGTGTGGGGGACACATCAGGGGTCCCCCATTCCCACAGAGCTGGGGGTCCCTTCGTGGCTGTTTCACGTGGGGTTTGTGCCCCAGCAGGTCCTGAGCATCCTTGGCCAGGGCTGTGCTCCCCCCTCCAGGTGAAAATCCACCCCTGCTGAAGCCAAGGGTCTCCTCTGGGGCTGGGATGTCACTCCTCCATCTCCTGGGCAGAGGAGCTCTGGTTTTCTCCTGGAGCCCCCCATGCAGCCCCACCAAGGGCTGTGCAGGGAGATCTCCAGGAGGGTGCAGCTCTGCTCAGGAGCAGGAGCAGAGCGACAGAACCTCTGTGACTGCTTCACGAGGGGTTTGTGCCCCAGCAGGTCCTGAGCATCCTCGGCCAGGGCTGTGCTCCTCCCTCCGGGTGTTTGGGCTGCTGTGGTGACAGCTGGAGCTGGAAGGAGGATCCCCGGCTGCCGCTCTGCGGCACCAAACTTGCTGGGGTGGCTCCAAAAAGGCGCTTTCCTGCGCTTTGCTCAGGGATGGAGCGGGGTGTTTGAGGGCACAGATGCACTGGGAGGTGTCCCGGGGCTGCAGGGGCGGTGACACCCCCAGGATAAAGGCAGCACATGGGGACAGGCACCGCAAAGTCAGCTGGCTCCCGTCCCAGCCCGGCATCTGCCCCGGCGGCGGCAGAGCCACCACAAAGGCCGGGAGGGATGGCAGCCAAGGCAGGGGGCGGGGAGGGAGGGAAAGGTGATTTTATAGGACTGGAATACATTTGTCTGGCAGACATTTCCTGGATCCTGCTTCGGCTTTTAAGAGCGGCACTGTAAATTCATCAACACCACATGATTTTGTCAATTCTGACAGCTAACTTCAATGTTACGACAAATCTGGCCCCAGAGGATATTAAGCAAAGACGCATGAGCCTATAATTTTCTGCTTCCACGTGTGAGATGCTATAATGATCAAAAGAAAATGACTTTCTAACTACCACATCTCTTTGTGCTGTTTTCTCCATGCCTGCTGCACTAATTGAATCACCCCAGAGCCACTGTATCAATTCTAACTTCTGTATTAGGATTTAATCAGGCATGGGGACAGACCAGCTTGGAGAGGTGAGGGGCCTTTGTGAGGTGCCCATCTGCCTCTGACATTAAAGCCGCTTCCATTCAATGCCGAGCAACTTCAGGGGAATCGGGGATGGCCGGGGAAGAGACGGAGATTAGCTGGGACATGTTTGGGATGCTCCAGGAGCTGGGGAGGGCTCTGCGGGTTTATCTCAGCACCCAGCCAGCCTGGGGAGCGATGGGGGATCGGGGCCGAGGGTTTGCTGGGTGTGCCGTGCCCCGGTGCCCTCCCGGGCGGGCAGGGGGCTGAGCGGGCTGGCATTGAACCAGTGCCGGGCTGAGGGACAGTGTCCCCAAAGTGCCGGGCTGTGGGACAGTGTCCCCGGAGCGCCGACAGACAGACGGTGTCTGCAAAGACTCTGCCCCGACCGCCCCGGCAGCTGCGGGGAGGGGATGGGATCCTGGGATGGGATGGGATCCTGGGATGGGATGGGATTGCACTGAGCAGGTGGCACAGGACACGGGACAGGTCATATCCCTTCGCAGGCTCCTCCCAGCCATGGGATCCCGGGTGGAGATAAGCAGGAGTGCCAGAGTTTGGGGTGCTGGGGTCTGCAGGGGGACAGGGCCAGAGCTGTCCCCTCCTCCCACCCTGCCCCGATCAGCTTCCAAACCCTGCTGGAAGCCTCTCATAAAACGGGAGCTTAACTACCTGATTAAACCTCCCCGGC
>VZSR01002145.1:1432648-1448905 GCA_013398615.1 Brachypodius melanocephalos | reverse complement strand
CCATCCCTCCCTCCCTCCATCCTCCCTCTCTGCTCCCGTGCTGCTGCTGCAGGAGAAGGAGCACAGGATCAGGGGATCCCCGGGGGTGCCCTGGTCCCTCGTTGGGAAGGGTTCCCTCATTTCCTGTCAGCAAAGCTCTGGTGATTCCATGGGATGGGGCCATGCTGGCCTCTCCCCAGCCCTGTGCGGGCAGGGATGCGCTTCCCAGCTCTGCTCCAGCTGGAATTCAGAGATTCCGAGCAGGGCTGGAGCATCACCGGCAATCAGGGCACAGAGCCGGGAGCGGAGCGGGAGAGCGGAGGAGGAGCCGGGATCCAGGGAACGGGAACAGAGCGGCGGGGGAGACACGGGCAGGGAACCCTGCAAGGGAAACGCTGCGAGCCCTCGCTCTGCCTCCGGCGGGGCAGGCGTGAAAAGGCATCTGCCACTTCCCAGTGTTGGGAAAACACTGTTTGGAATGGGAATGGGTCTTAGCAACAGCCGGGGGGACACACAGCGAGGATCTGGAGGGGCTGGCAGTGCTAAGGGAGGGTGTATCCCACTGGAAAGCACTTGGATTGTTGAAGAAATTACTTTTTTGTGGTATTTCTCTCCTTTTTGGTGTGGCAGGGTGAAAGGATAAATGCTATACAGGTGAGAATAAGCAAAATTATGCAAAGAGGCTTTTGGACACCTGAGTGGGAATGCAGCTGCTTTCCATGTTGGAAAAGGAGCTCTCCTTCAGCCACAGTCCTGGCACAGGCCTCTCCCACTGGCCTGGCTTTTGTGCTCTGTTCACCAAAGTGCCTTTGGAAAGGGGAACAGTTTTATACTGGGGAGGGAAAAACAGAGGGATCAGCTTTGGGAGAGATTCCAGCCACGAACACTTAGGGGAGGTTGGTAGAAAATTCATTCACATCAAAGCACCCCTGACTGCTCTGCTCTGAGCAGACCTCCCCAGGCCTGGGGAAGGAGCAGAAATCCTCCTGTCTGCTGCTGGAGATGGCAGGGAAGGTCTGGCCCAGCTCTGTGGAGTCTCCAGGAGCTTGGATCTGCATCCACAGAAACACAGGCTGGTGTCTCCCCAAGGGCTGAACAAATCAGCACCTGATTAAGGTCCCAAATGCCTTTGGGCTGCTGCATAATCCTGCTCTGATGGCATCAAAACGTGATGGGATGGTCCTGGTGGCTGATTTGTTCCTGGAAGGAAGAGCCCCTTCAGAGCTGGAGTGGGATCTGCATTCCCAGGGAGTCTACTTGGGATGGAGCCCGACTGGGAGAGTGGCACAGAGGGACAGGGAGGGTGGCACAGCCCTGGCATGTCCCTCTCACCTCCTCATGGCACAGCTGCCCTTCCTTGGGCGTGGCTGGGACAAAACCTGCCCTCATCCCAGTGAGACCAGTACAGTCCTGCCCCAAACTGGGACAGAACCTGCCCTCATCCCAGTGAGACCAGTACAGTCCTGCCCCGAACTGGGACAGAACCTGCCCTCATCCCAGTGGCACCAGCAGGTCCTGCTCTGCCTGGGACACGTCCTGGGGGACAGGGATGCCATTTGTCACCCTGCACACGCTGCAGCTCCTCCCAGAGCCCTCCCAGGGAAACAATGGGCTGCGAGTCATTTTCCTGCTTCCTGCAGAAACTCCTCCAAGGCTGTGTCCTAGATTTAGCTCAGGTCCTGATAAGGCTGAGGGAGATAAGTCCCAGATTGTACTGCTGTGCCCAACAGACTGGTTACATCGTGCTTGATGACACTTCAGCCCCGTTGTCATGACCCCATATAATCCGGCATCCTGGACCATCTGACACACATTTACACTTAACATTTTGTTAGAGACTCTATAAATGAGATCTCTTTGACCTTCAATCCTTGGCTAATTGCTAGTTTCATGTACAAGACCAGCCTAATTTTACGTGATAATTACCTGGAAGTGGCGATACATATGGCATTGCATGTTTGAAATGTCAGAACTGGAAAAATATCAAGTGGCTGGAGTCTTAGGCAAATGGGGGGAGTGGAAGGGTCAGAACAATATTCTTTACTGCTCAGCTGATGGAGGAACACCATATATCACTGCAATCCCTGTAAATAGGACCCATCTGTGATAAACCCCGTGCATAATGTTTGTTGGAGGCGTTGTGTGGGCAGAGGGAGGCTGAGGCTGTCGTAAAACAAAAAGAGATGTTGAATTTGCAAGCATTTAAGCCATCACCTCAAGTTGTTTCTTTTCACTGAGGGGTCCCCACTCGGGGTTGTTGTCAGATATTCCTGAATTTCTCCCAGCCTGTTGGAACAGCTCTGATCACCTCCCACCTGGTGAGGGGTCAGGAACCACAGTGAGCCAGAGCTGAGGTCACATTTGGGGGGTGTTTGAGGGAAGTTTTTGACATTTTGGGCAGTCCCGAGGGGAAAGAAAAAAAAAAAAAAGAAAAAAAGAAAAAAAAAGACCTTTTTCTGCAGGCAAAGTGGTGCTAGGAGGGTTTACCTGGCTGAGCAGTGCCTGGTGAGGAGGGGATGGGGTGATGGGGGAGCAGCACCCCAAAAACATCCAGGGCACCCCTGGAGCAGCTGCAGTGTCCCAGGTTCCCCCCAGCTGCTGCTGTGCCTTGCTGGAAATGAGATTATTCCTCTTGTTTGCTTACTGGGGTGTAACCACCAAACAATGTCGTGTCCCTTATTCGGGTTTAATTAATTGCTTGATAAGGTTATCATTAATGAAAATAAATTAAAATCACTTCGGTAATTGTTTCACTGTAAACATTATTGACAAGGCTTCCCAAATGCTGTAAACTTCGATTTAAAGCCCCGGTTGGGAGTCCTGGGATCACTGTGATTAGAGGGGGAGCTGGGGCTGGATTAGAGAACATCCTCACACAGGGACAGGTTGTGTGTCCATAAATATAAAAATATATATGCGTGTGTGTATGTGTGTGTATTTTGTTGACATTTTTAGCCTTATCAGCTTTCTGATTCCTCTTTAAATGTCTCAGTGACGCTCCTCTTTCATTAAAATCATGAGAAATACATCTTCAGGCTCTCAGGTGTCCCCTCTGGTTGTCTTGGTTGAAATTTCACAGCCCATTTTTAGACACCCAATCCTGGTTTTTCCCCAAGGGGTTCTGTGCTAGTCCTGCTCCACGTCCAGGCTGGGGACAGGGATTTTAACATTCCTAAATTCCAGAAAAGGTGAGGGGATGTGGCTCCATCAGCACTTCCACTCTGTGTCTGTCTTGGGAAATTTACAGCTCTTGGAGCTGTGGAAAAAGCACAGCCATAAATCCTCCTGTTCCTGCCATGGCTGGGATGTGCTGGGGTGGTCTTTGGGGACAAAAGGAGGGGTTTGGGTCCATCCCAAAGCTCTGCAGCTCCTGGATGGGTGCTGGACTCTTTTGGGGCATCCCAAAAGAATGGGATTTGGGCTGCAGCATCTTTCCCCATCCCTTTTCCATCCTCTATACCCTCTCTTGGGCAGTCTGTGATATAAAGAATGAAAATACTGGAAAGGGGCCTCAGACCCCGTGTTTTAATTGTAGCCCTGGAATTCTGGGGTGGGTTTGCAATCAGAGGCAGAGCTAATTGTGTGTCCCCACCCTGTGCAGGAAATGTTTGTGGGAGCAGGGAATGGGCAGCACACGGTCCCTCGTGCTTCCCCTTCTGCCAACAAACCCTGTTTGAGACAAACAGCAAAATCCAGGGAATTCACAGCACATCTTCTCCCTGTGGTGTCCCAAGCACAGCCTCTGTTCTCCCCAGTTTTAAAAGCTAATCCTTTTAAAACGTGGAAATTGGGAAACAGATCCAGCGTCAGCCCAGGCCTCGTCTCCTCCCAGGTGTTGGTTGGGATTAAGCCCTGCACTTCCCCATCCTTCTCCACCAACTGATAAGGGCTTGTTTATCAGTTGATAAAATGGTAAACAGCAGAGGAAACAGGGCAGTGAGAATTCCACAGCAAAAGGTTTCGGAGAACAGGAGGCGTTTGAACTTCAGCCTCCTGTGATCCCCTCCCCATGTGTGGACAGCCCCAGGTCGCTCACCAGAGCAGACAAATCCCAAATTTCCATCATTGCCCGGGCTGGGTGGCCTTGAGGGCTGTCCTGGCAGCCCGGTGGGGATCCCTGGCTGGCAAAGGCAGGGCTGTGAAGGATCTGCTCTTCGGGGAAATGCCATTATCAGGGGCTGTCCTGGGTTTGTTTGCTCGTGAATTGGCCGAGAGTGGCTTGTGCAGGAAGGGCCCTGTGCCCCCCTTCCCGGGGCTCTGGCAGTGTCACTGATACCCCAGGGGGGCTGCAGGGGCTGTGGGGCTGGCTGTGGGGTGGGTTATGGGGTGTCTTTGCCATGCAGCACTCCTGGCTCTGGTGTTCCTCCCCTTGGAGCTCCATCCCTGGCTGCCAGCTCCTCTTGGCTTCACAGAATCCTGGAGGCTGGAGAAGACCTCCAAGACGACCAGGTCCAAACCTCACACACCCAACTCACCCACACCACCAAGTGTGTGATTTCTGTGCTTTTTGAGCAGCTCCAGGCTGCATTGGCTGTCCTGGCTGCCCCGTGCTGGGGTGGGCTGGCACTGGGATGGGAGCCCAGCATTCCCAGTGTGCCCAGCAGAGCTCCAGAGGGAGCTCCCAGGTGCTGCCTCCTGCCTGATCCTCCAATCCTACATCATATTTTGTGCTGACTGAACACAACGTGGATAGTTGTACTTTCCAAGTAGCTGGCAACCCTTAATCAATGTTAATTGGCTCTAATTAGCATATGTTAATTAATGATATTTACTACAAATTAAAGGTATGAGTGCTCCCAGAGGGTTTCCTGTTCATCCAATTAGTGCCAATTAGTTGCAATTAACACGTGTAAATGAGATGCCATTGAACCCAAAACAAACAGCAGAGCCTGCTGTACTGGCTGCCAGTTGAACTTGAGCGAGGGGAGGGGAGAGGGGCTGCACAGGGCTCCCAAATACCTGCGAGGTCTCTAACATCCATTTAAGCTCTCTCATTAGGGCTCATTTTGTCTCTCACTCCGGGGGCAGCGAGCTGGAGGAAGGTTGATTTGGGTAAGAGCCCTTGGCAGGGCACACGGGGCGTGGGTTCGTGTCCTTGGGGCTGGGACAAGGACACAGCGCTGCTTTTGGGGGATGTCCCAGCTGCGTTTGCACCTTGCATGGTCCAGGGGGGTGTGCAGCCCCAAAAGTGAGGCTGGAGGGGCTCCACAGATGCTCCAGTGCAGCTGTGACACAGCAGGAGCTGTCCCCCAGGAGCTCCCCAAACTCCCCTCGTTGCTGTTTCCTGGACAATCCCAACTCCATCACCCAAAGTGGCACTTCCAGCCCTGCTCTGCTGGGTTTTTGGGCCTGGAGGGAAACACATCCCCAAAAGTTCCCTGCCCTGGGCCTCGATTGCACAGGCAGCCTGGCAGGAGGCAGAACAAATTGTCATAATTGTGTTTAATTAAAAAGCGTAAATGGATTATCTTCAGGTGAGGATGATTTATTTAACTAATCAGTCTGATCACGGGGAATGCGCAGTCTGGAGATGGAAATCATCGGGGGGAAATGGGGAATTCCTTCTCCCATCAGTCCCAAAGTGTGGCAGGGCTTCAGCACCAAACCCACCCCAGAGAGAGGGGCCAAGCTGGGGGCTGCATCCCCAGGGATGCTTCTGAATATCCTCTCATGCCCTGGAGTTGTTTTTTTTTTCCCTTTTATTTTGTGTTTTGAGATGAGAACAGCTGCCTGTGTGCACGGTTTGTGCCACACACCACCCCTCAGTCTGCAAATGCCAGGGCTGGGGAGGGGAACCCTGGCTGGGCCAGAGCTGGCAGTGCCACTGCAGCCGTCCCTGCAGCGTGGGGGACACAGTTGGGACACTGAGCCCAGGGCCAGGCACCATCAACACCAAACGAGCATAATTAATTGACCATCTGCTTGGAAAGCCAGGAACCAGGCAGCACTGGGATGTGGCAGGAGCCTCCAGAATATCCCTGGGAGCCGAGAGCTTTGGGCACTGGTGCCTAACTCAGCCATCCTGAGCTGCCCCTGGCATTTCTGGGAGTGCTCCTTGGGTTGGGGAGGGTGCAGAGCCTGGAGCTGGGGGTTTGTCAGGGATTAAATCCCAAGGGAAGGCTCCAAGCTCACCCCCAGAAGGGTCTCTGCAGCCCCCAGTCCCCACCTGAGTACTGAACAACCCCCTTGTCGTGGTTCTGTGTTTAGGGAATTATTTGAGACCACCACCACACGAGCTGGGAAATGAGGCACCTGTGGTGTTTTCTGTTATTCCTGAGAAAAATTCTCCTTGTGTTTAATAGGTGATGTTTAATAAAAATGAAAATGAGCTTATCCTGAGCAGGCATGCACGCCAAAAGCTGGCATTTAAATTAGAAATTATGATTTAATAACTTGTCAAGGAACTCACCAATGCAACAGCGTGATAATTATTGAAAAGAGGCTTCATAAATACTGGAATGCCGTGATCCAGGGTGGGAACCCAGCTGGGAAAAGCTGGGTGAGCTCTGCCTGGGACTGGGATTGGGCTGCAGCCCCCTGGCCCTCACCAGGACAAGGCTCTTGGTGAAGTCCTGACAAGGGAAATTATGAAAAATTAAATTTTGAGCTAGCCTTGGGAGGTCAGGATTGCTCCCTTGCACCCCCAGAGCCTCCTCTGCAGCCTGGACTGATTTGCTGGGGAAATTCTCTTTGGTGAGGCCTCATTGTTTGACTCATGGCCCACCTCCTAATTTAAGCAAAATGTTCACTTAAGGACTTCTTAATACATATTTTAAATTACAGCCCTGCCGTCCTGTTGGTCGATTGTGGCTCTCGGTTGGAAGGCCATTATTTGTGCCCTGATTTACAAAGCAGCTCAGGAGAAATCTGTGCCATAAATATTGGAGCATTGTAACAGATAATGGATAATTCCATGGATTTGGATGTGACAGACCCCTTGGCACAGGGCTGGGTTGGCAGGAGGGAGGGAAAAATCCCAACAAAAGCAACTGGCAGGCTCAGGTTTGGGGTTCTGGTTCAGCCCCGCATCCCAGTGCTTCCCAAATCCTTCCTCTCCTTTTTTCCTTACAATTCCCATCCTGGAGGAAACTCTTGGGGATGAGTAGAAAGAGAGAAGGAGAAATAATGGACTATGAAAGTGATGGGGGAAGATTGCTCTCCTGTTTCCTCTAAGCCAATGAAATGCCAAGGCAAAACTTTCACACAGATTTTTCCAGCAATTTTTCAGTGGCAAATACGTTTCCTTGGAGAAATTTCAGGTCATCCTGTGACTAAATAGTGAGTCTGTTTATTATTCTGTCTGCTGCTCCAGGACTTCTGGTTTTTTATTATTTTTTTTTTAGTGAAAACAACTTGAGAGAGAGAGAGAGAAAGAAAATCTCTTTGACACTAAAATCAAATAGCTGCATTTGGGGAGAAATTGGAACAGCCTGGGAGAAAAAAAAAAGGAGGGGGGGGAAAGAAAAACAGCTCTTAGTTGGTAATTTTGAATTGTAAACTGACTGATAGTAACTTCCATCATTAAAAAGTGGTGCTGGAGGCCAGAGGCTGCTCTGGCCGCTGGATCCTGCCGGGATGGGTTTGTGGCATTTCCCACCCCTGGTGTCACCCCCTCCGTCCCCAAAAAACGCCGGCAGTTTGTCGCCTGCCCCGGCCGGGCTGCCGCATCTCTCACCTCCCGTGCTGGGCAAACGCGGGGCTCGGGGAGGTTAAACTGGGGTCAGCCCCGGAGCATCCCTCGGGATGCGGCTCCCGCAGTCAAGGTGAGAGGGGCGGGCTCATCCCGGGAATGTTCCCAGATTCCCCCCCGAGCTTCCTGCGGACAAACAGAGCCCGCCCGGGGAGATGGATGGTGGCAAACAACTGCTCCTTTGAAGGGTGACAACGGGATAAATCACCGCCGTGCGGGGACAGCGCCCCGATCCCAAAGAACTCTGCGGAACGCCGGGCAGGGCTGGGGGCTGCGCTGGGGGGGCACAGGGCTGTGTGTGACACCCACGGAGCTCCCCCAAACCCCTCCCGGAGCCCCCCAGTGCTGAGACCCCCGTGGGCAGTTTTGCCTGGAATTCAGGAAATTTGGGATGGGGGTCGATAACCCCAATCCCAAGGGGTTATCCCAAGATTTATCCTCTGCTGGGTGCCCAGCCCCAAAATTCCAGTGGGTTCCAGGCTCCTGTCCCAGAATATCCTGAGCTGGGAGGGATCCAGGGAATAATGGAATCCCACTCCCAATATTTGCTGCGGAATGGGGTGGGGGGTTTGGTGGATTTGCCCCTGGAAGTTCCCAGGGCTGAGTGCTTTCAGCTGGGGATGGGCACAGCCCTTCGTTTGCACTAAACCCCCAGAAATTTGAGGCTGCCCTCCCTGCTGCTCCGGGTGTGGGATTCCCAACTTTTCCCCGGGCAGGAGGATGGGGACGGACACGAGGAGGAGAAGCACCTTCACCCTGGGGCACAGGTTTCACAGGTTTGAGGAGAACTTCCCAGCCCCTGGGCAGAAAGTTCAGAGAGTGCCCAAAGCTTGGTCCTGAGCCACAGAAATTGGATTTTTTTTTTTTCCCCACTGACTTGAAAAACAGGGATTGGCCACTGATTCCTGCGGGTTTAGGGCCAGAGGGCTCCGTGCCTCGCACGGTGTTTCCCACAACAAAGGAGAAAGCAAAGAAAAGGAAAGGAAGGGAGAAAAAAATGGGGGGGGTGGAAATGAGGGATGGTGAAATGAAGTTGTGCTCATTCAGCTCTCTCGGATGCCCAGATCCCCGTCATTAATATTAAGCAATGCCTGACAATACCACTCTGCATTTTCCAAAAGAATAACCATCAGCCTGGTAAACAAACCTGGGGACGCACAAAATTCCGCAGGATGTCTCATCTGTAGAGGCTTTGTGATAAATGTAACAAGGCAACAGCCAGGGGAGGGGGGGAAAAAAAGAAATTATTAAAAAAAAAAATTAAAATGTAGAGAATTGACATTTGGAATTGAGCTGGGATGTGCCAGGAGTCTTATCTGCAAGGGGGGGGCACCTGCAGCCCTCTCCTAAACCCCAACCATCCAGACTCATTTATATGCAGTTATTCACGTGTGCAGTAAATTCCAATTATGTTTACAGATGTCTGCTTAACATTTATGGAAAAGGAACCTCAGCATGGCTGAAATATCCTTATAAGGGTTTCGACCAGGCTTTCTCTCTTTTTTTTTTCTTTTTTTTTTTTTTTTTTTTGCCGTCACCAATTTAATTATATTTTGCAGATTTATGGAGAAAAAAAAATAAATTCCAGCTGAGCTCTCTGATAGAAGGTTTAACATCTAATGCATATATTTGGTTGTGTGACCATTTCAGAGTTGTTTTAACTGTAATTTTGATGTTTTCATATTAACTCAGGAGTTTCGTTGATTTTTTTTTTTTTTAAAACGCACCAAAAAAGCAGCAAGGCATCAGGGCAGTGAAAGATGAGCAGGGTTTCGTGTGCCTTCCTGCTATAGGTTATATTTATTCTTTATCTTGGAATTTCTTCCCTGCCCAGGGACTCCTTCACCTGGGCAGAGCCCACACTGTGCTCTCACCTCCAAAGGTGCATTTCCCAGTTCTGGTGGTGATGTGGATTTCCTGATTCTCACAGGAAGGAGAAAAAGGTGAATTTTCAAGTCCCAGGTGATGTCCCCCTTTCCTCCCCTGGGTCTGGGCTCTGGGAGGAGCTGCCTGGCCCAGCCTCACCCCCTTCCCTGACATGAGCTGCCCCTCACGGGGGGATCCTCAAGGAAAAGGAAATTTTCTTTTCATTCTGGGATTATAAAACTCCTTTTTCCAGACATTTTTTCCTCTTAAACTCTGAACACTTTTGGATTATTACAGCTTGTGAGCAGCAGCCTGGCCCCACAGATGTGTCCATGTGGGGACAGTGTGTGTCCAGATGGGCACCAAGCACTGGCACAGCCCTGGAGTACCCAAGGTAGGGATTTCCACAAAAAACTGAAGGCTCTGGGGGGTTTATTGGTGCCCACCTCCACCTGCTTTTCCTCTGGCCAGGTATTCAGGAAAGGTTTGGTTGGAAATTATTGATTTTGGGAGGGAAGAGCAGGGATTGTGGGCAGAGCCCAGAGCTGCTCCTCACCTTGTGCAGGCACCACGGGCAGGGAGCTGCTGGGAGAGCCACAAAGGGAAGGGAAACACCTCCCTCTCTGAGCTGTGCAGCAGCTCCTCTGGTTTTACAGGAGAAGGGATAACAGGGAATAACCTTTGGGGTGTGTTTGGGTCAGCTGGGGAGCGTGCAGGTGATCCATGGCTCCGAGATCCATCAGGGACTGCCACAAAGCCAGGCTGGGGTGGGGACAAACGCCCAGCACTGAGCTTAAGGGATGTCCCAGAAGGATTTCAGGCCACATCCAAGTGCAGCAGGGGTCGGGATCTGGGGAGCTGTTTGCTGTGTGCCCCTGATCTCCGCACAGCAGGAGTTAATGAGGGATTGCAGAGAGAGAAAGCAGGGAGACGATGCTGTGGGAAGAGAAACTTACTTGATCTGAGCATATGGAATAAATACACCAGATTCTAAAAACCAGTTTTGTTTATTAGCACAGCCTTAAGGAAATAAATTGTACATCATTAGGAGCGACGTCTCCTCAGCAGCCACAGCCGTTGTTATTAATGTTTTTATCTAATAACCATGCGAATTTCTCTCAGCCATTCATTCCCCAATCTTAGAGGCTTTACAAATATTGACTAATTACAGCCATGGAGGTTTTATTTCAACCACTGAAAAAGCCAAACTGGTGGGGAATTCTGCAGACTCACAGTTCCTGAGCCTGAAGTTTCCTTTCTCATTCGTTGGCAGCAGCACCAGCACAGACATCCCAGCTCCTGCAGTGACTGATTCTCAGTGAAAACGGTGAGATCTCACAGGCAGGAGGAGGGGACTGAGTGAATCTGCTCACCAGGGTTTGGGGAAACAAGGTTTGCCTGTTTGTAAGGGGAAAATCTCCAGTGCCTTCGTGGTGATGCTGATTTGGGGGTGGATGCCTCAGGGAGAGGAGGGATTCACCCTGGGGGCTGGGCTGGCACGGAGCTCCCGGGGCCCAGAACTCAGTGAAGAGCCACAAAAAGGCCAAGGATGGATTTTTTTAGAATAATATTTATTTTTAAGTGCTTCTAAGCATGGAGGTTTGGCCCTTGGTAGTGCCAGCATGTGACTCTGTCCTGTGTGGGGACTTGCCCTGGGGCACAGCAGAATCCCTGTGGGGATGGAGCTCAACCCCTGGAAAAATTTCCCCGGAACTAGCAAAATTTCACATTCTAGACCAGAATTATTTGGGTTTTTTTCATCCTGAACACAGCACACTGATACATCTCAGGGTAATGGGACTGTGGCTGTGTGTGCCACGTCCCCTCTGTGGTGTTGAGATCAGCTCTGTGCACATCAGCCACGCTTGGAGCAGCACTCACGGGTGAGGGGAAGGAAAAAGGGGCTTCAAATGTGAGTGTGGAGGCAGCCAGGAATCAGGGACTTTGCTGGGCTCCAGCTGCACTAACCCAGCTGCCTGGGTTGGTGTGTGGGGAGAAAGGAGGGCAGAGCCCCCATGGCCTCTCAGATCCTTTAAAATAGAAAATCACAGAAATAGATGATCTCGTACCATAACAAATGACAGAATCTAGGGATAGAAGATCAGTCAGCACTAAGCTGACAGACACAAACACAGCCAGGAGCTCTGGGTTCACTGTCACCTGTGAGGAGACTCTGGTGCTGTGTTACCTGGCCCAGGTGATGCTGAACCGAGCTCTGCCCCTGCATTTTTTTGGCACAGCCCTGTCTGTTTGCATTTCAGTGGTTTTCCCCAAACGTTCTGTGTGACAGTGATGTCAGCACCAAAAACTGACATTCTGCTGATGACCAAAAAACCCTTCTGCGCTGAGAATCCTCTCGTGCAGCTCCTTGAGAAGGACGTGCTAATGCTGCAGCCCTTGTTCCGTGCAGTGGGAAGGGAAGGCAGCGCTGGGCAGAGGAACCCGTGTGGTTGCTCCTCTCTCAGCAGGAAGAGCTGCTCCCGGTGGGAAGGAAGGCACTGCTCGCACTCAGAAAGAGCAGAAACGAGGAATTTGGGCAGGGTCAGGCAGCAGGGCAGTGGCAGGAGCACAGGGAGAGCTCTGGGCTCCCACTCCCCTCCGACACTGCCGAGGAGCCGCTGCCTCCGCGCAGGATCCGCCCGCGCGTCACAGAGGGGAGATTGACTCTCACTCCCAGGGAAGTTCAGCCACTGTGAAATTAGTAAATTACACAGGCCCACAGAACTTAGAAAAACAATATAATCCTGGGGGTACTGAAATAATTAATTTCCTAATCAAGTACACCTTGCTTTTTTTTTTTTTTCTTTTTTTTTTTTTTTCCCCTTTAATTTGCGAATAGCACTTGTGGTCTGATTCCCCATTTCGGCCACCCCAAGGATGGAATATCTCGGGCAGCAAGGCCAGAGGGGCCCGAGGCAGGGGTGAGTCCCCCCGGGGGCTGCGGGGCACTGGGAAGGAGCGGCCTCGGCGCTGCGGTGACCCCAGCGAGGGCTGGGCGATGATTTTTGGGAGGCTTTGCTGTGCTCTGGATCCAGCCTGGGAGGGAAGAGCCGCAGCCGCAGGGCCCCCGCAGAGGTTTTGTGCTGGGTTGTCTCCTGCTCTCGCTGCACCCTTGTTTGCTTTAAATCACTTCAAATGCGGAGGCTGTCAGACAAGACAATTAACATGGGGAAGGGGGAAAGTATTACCATCCATTATTTGCCATAACATGAATTTAAGCCGGGAAGTCAAATGATAAAATATGTGGTGAAAAGTGTTGGTGGTGGGAGTGCCTAAATGAGTAATAGCCCTGGGCTTCTGAGCCTTGAACTTAACGTGCTAAGTAAATCCCCGAGGTCAAAAAGTATGAAAATTGTTGTAGCTTGGGGAGATATATTTTAACTTTGGAAAAGGTCCGTGCAGATCCGCTGCCGGGGTCGGCGAGGCAGATGTCGAGCAGCCGCAGCTCCGGGAGTTGGACCGATGGGCGGGGGATGGGTGCTTGTTTTGGGAGTTAAAAATAAATAGAATGAAATAACGAACTAGAATCAGGCGAGGAGGTTGTGGGGGGCGCGCCTCGGCCGGGTGGGATGAGCAGGGAGGGCTTTGTGCCGCCGGCAGCGGCTCGGGCCGGTCCCCAGCGCCGCATCTCCGCCGGGAGAAGCGATGGGAAGGGCGGCTGCGACCCCCGGGATCCCCGCGGGACCCCGGGCCGGGCCGAGCGGGGCCAGCGGGGCCGGGATCCCCCTCCGCTCCGCCGCGCTCCAACTCTTCCCCTTTAAAACTCCTGCTGCCGCTCGCGCTGACCACGCGGCTGGATTTATGGAGAGAGATGTTTTAGCAGAATCCCCCCGAGTCCCCCATCAGCCCTAAATCCCCAGCCCGCGCTCCCCGGGAGCCCTCCTGACACAGAGCATGCCAAAACAGCTTCGTTTTGCCTATGCATTAGCAATCTATTTTACCTTTTTGACATCTCTCACACATAAAACCGTAAGAGAGAAATAAAATATCTGTCTCTGGGCGAAAATAAAGCTTTGCCTCCCTCCTGATCTATAGGATATAAAATAAAGCCATGGCTTTGATAGTGGCTTTTCCTTAGAACGGAGTTGCTTTTGCACACACGGAGACAATGAAGATGGATGAGCCGGGAGCGGAGCATCCTCCGGGGGTTCGCTTCACCCTCTTTTTTTATAGCCCCCCACCCCTCGCCCCCTCTACCTCTCCACTTTTCTTTCTTTTCTCTTTTATTCGCCTTTTATCTGCCCTTTAAGGAGGGAAGGATCCCGCTCCGCTGTCTCGCACCCGCACCCCCGACCCGGAGCCCCCGCGCTGCCCCCGGGCCCCGCTCCCGGCCGGGCTCGGGGACCACCCCGGACACCCCCGGCCCCTTCCCGGACACTTTCCCGTCACTCAAAAGCAGAGCCGCACACCTCGGATTTGTAATTATTTATTAACCGTATTTCCCATAAACAATGCATGAGCTCGGGGGTGTAAGCGACAACATTTAGCGACGTGGGGAGGAACCCGGGAGGGCTGACCACGGGGGAGGGGGCAGGAAAAGAAACAAGGAAAAGGAAAAGAAATGGAAAAGAAAGAAAAGAAAAAGGGAAAGGCGAGCGGAGCCGAGGGGCGACAGCGTGGTGTTTACCCTCAGCATCGACCCGAGTGTGGCAGGATAAACTGGGACCTTCTAATACATAATTTAAAGAGCTTTTTCTTATTTTTCTTTCTTTCTTTTTTTTTTTTTCTTCTTTTTTTCCAAGCTCTTTTAAAACAAACCTGGGGATGGATCCTGTCCAGGCGTGGGGTTTATGGCGCGGGGATGTTCTACAGGCTTAATTACATCTTAACTTCAATATTTGGATAGTGCATTAGCCGCATATATATTTAATCAGGCGGAGGCGCTCTTTCCGTGTACTGGGGACGGGGGGACAAGTGTGACCCCCACCTTCTCTGTGGGCTGTCCCCCCACAGCGGGGTGGCGAGGGGGGCTCCGGGAGGCCGCCGGGAGAGACCCTCCGACCCCCGGGATGCGGAGGGGTCGGAACAGGAGCTCCGGGCCTCCCCCCACCCCCGCCCCGTCGGGGAAGCCGCCGCTCTCCGGCCCCGCCGCCCGCTCCGAGCCTCGCATCGGCCCCGAACCCGCGCGCGGTCCGGAAGAAAGGTTAAAAAGGAAGGAAAAAAGAAAAACAAATTTGAAATAAATGGGGAAAGAGGGAAAACTTAGTGCTGTCGGAGGGTGGATGCGGTGGAAAGGGTCCGGCGGGGCGTGCGAGGGAAGGTTTTGCCCGGCTGGGGATGCGGGGATGCTCCACAAGGAACCGCGGTGGTCCCTGGTGAAGGGCTCAGGGGTTGTGCGGCACCGGGACCCCGTAAAGGTAAGAGAAATCCCATTACCGAGCGCAGCGGTGGCGAAAGGGGATGATAAACAGGGTGATGTTTAACTAAAAAGACGGGAACGACACCCATAAAATGCAAATTTAAACTCGCCTGAAAGGGATTTGGTTTTTTCCTTCGGTATTAGATTTTAAATGAATTTGAGTTTGGGTTTGTTTGGCTAATCTTTTTTTAACCTCTTTTGTTTTCCCTCTCTCCTTATTTGAATCTCACTCACTGTTTTACTTACATTCTCTATTTTTTAAATTGTTTTTTCCTCTTTTAATTTCCATCCTCTTTTTTTTAAGTTTTGTTTTGTTTTTTAGTTTTTAAATTTCCCCTTTTAAAACATCTGCTGGTTTCCCTCTTTTCTTTCTTTCTTTCCTTTTTCACTCTCCTAATGCCCCTCCTTTCCAGCACTGCGGCCGGCCGGGGTTGCTCTGGAACATCCTGGCCGGGTTCCCTGCGAGATTCAGGTTCGAGTTCCCGCCTGGAGCTGGGCCTCGACCCGGGAGCGAACCTGGACGAATTGCAAAATACAGTGAGAAACAAACAAAAAAAAAAAAAAAAAAAAAAAAAAAAAAAAAAAAAAAAAAAAAAAAAAAAAAGCCCCCGTGCCCATCACCCGGCCCCGTGAGGGGGCGGCACACGGCGCTGCTTCCTCGGGGGGTTCCGGGGGGTGTCCACGCCGGGACCCGCGGGGCACAGGAGGCGGGAGCAGCCCGGGGATGGTGGGGTTTGATTTTCGGATCCCGCTGGAGACAACCGCGGGTATTTTGGCTTCTCAAACGCCTGCTCCGGGTCGGGATTCCCGCTGGGGAGGGGGTGAGACAGAGGGGGCACCGCACTGTCCCCACTGTCCCCCTCGGTCTGTGCTACCTCCTCTCCTGAGCGGGCTTTTGGGGGTCGGGGCCCCCAGAGCCCCGCGGGGAGGGGCTGGGCACGGCCTGCGCCCCCCGGGGAGCGGGGGAGAACCAGATGCTTTCGCTAACACCCGGGAAAGGAGGAGGGGGGGGAAAAAAAAGCCGCTGTGAAAAACTGGTGCTTGATGGACACGAGCTGCTCATCTCCTTCCCCTCATTCATCCCCACCGACACATGGCAGCGGGGCCGCGGGGAGGGCTCCCCTGACGGCAGCCCGCAGCTGTCGCCTTCCCGGGCGGGGAGCGGGGCCGGCCGCTCCGCCTGAGAAGCGCCCATGTGCGGACACCGGGCGGGGCGAGCCCCGGCTCCACTGACCCCCGGCAGCGGCCCCGAGCGAACCGACAGCTGCGCGGGAGGAGCGCCCGGTGCACGCCCCGACGGGAGCGAGGATGGAGCCCGGGGCTTTTAAACACCCGCAGCATCTCCGAGGATCCTCAGCATCCT